>JADRCD010171432.1:0-15596 GCA_019843815.1 Montemys delectorum
TATGAAATCCATTGGTCCATCGGTGGTAACAGTGGATGATCATTTCTCTGGATTCTGATCTTTGTACACATGTATACAAAACACAAAGGCACTGTTCATTTACTGGAGAAGCAGAAACTAGACATGGTGGCACATTCCTTTCATTCAAGTGCTCAGGAAGTAGAGTCCGGAGTCTTGGTTTTTTTTTTTTAAGGCAGTCTGGGATACACAGGAGAGCATCTTTTTAAATGGTACATGACATTTTTGCTATATGGTTTTCCTGCTGTAATGTTTATCCACAGTGCCTTAAGTATGCAAGCTCTGAATAAATACTAACAGTCTGTGAAGATTCAAGCACTCACAGTAGGTTGTACATTTCAGAAATCTTACTGAGATCTGTTGATATTTCTCCTGTTTTGTTAACTTTGAGATGCATCATAGATTCAAATTATCCAGTGTTCTCAAGAATCACAGTGGTGTGTGTGTGTGTGTGTGTGTGTGTGTGTGTGTGTTCCCATCCATGTGACTTCTATACAAACTGATGTTAGAGACTGATATGGCCAATATTTGAAGAACTGTCTAGAGCATTGGAATCCCTGAGATGAGTGGAGGTTAAAGAGTTGTAGCTAAGGCAGAAGATGCAAACCTTTTCTGTAGAGAACTGTATTTTTCCACCTAAATCCTTCATCTGATTGTATGAAGCTCATCATGTGATTCAGTATTTCTTATTTACTCAAAGTCCACACATTTTAAGGACATTTAGAAAATATCTGCATATCAAATAGGATTATTTAAAAATTAGTATTGGGCTTAACATATTTGATTCATAAATTAAATGAATCATCATATATAGAATAAATGTCTGAGAAATAACTCAAGTGAAGATTCAGAGTAATTTTGTTGCTTCATCATTTTATAATTTATAAATATATCATTCTATCTGTGTTCTGCATCGGAATCAATTACATTTTCAGGATTAAGGCATATGGATATGATATGTAGTCATTGGTACTTCTGAAAAGTGAAAACAACGATTAACCCTAACATTGAAAACTTAAGTTAGATCTCTCACACTCATTATAGAGTGTAAAATTTAGTGTTAAGTATTCAAGTGTTTATATTTAAATGGTAATTTTCCTACCATTGAGGTTGACAAAATCTGTATCAGTTTGAGCTGCAGGTAACAAATTTTCACTGGCCAAATACATGCAACGTAATAGGTATCAGTTCTAGTTGGAGATTATGAATGATTTTAAACAACCAAATGGAATTGAGGCATATATGACCTGTCCTGCATATACTTTACAATTGATGGGAAGAGAGTTTAAAGCCATAATCAAAGTATTAAGTACATGGGATATAATTATAAGATTCTATGAAGCATGGTTAAAGGTATCACATAGTATGGGAGAACAGGGTAAATTTAGCTGTGTATGTGATAAGCAATAACCATTACATATGAGTGAGGATGAACAAAATGAAAGAAAAACAGAGGGAGAAAGTGAGAGGCAAGAGAATAGGCAACTCTAAAATATGGGTTGTAAAGAGATTGACTGCAGCACTGAATGATGAAAGGAAAGTGTATGGTACTGTGTGGGATGTACTACTCTCACCTGTGAGATAACAAAAGAGATTTTGTGTCCCTAGTAGGAGCTTTATCCTTATCCTCATAGCAAGAGTGGTAATCTGAAGAATAAATAAAAAAATATGCGAAGGAACTCCTCTGTTAAAATGCCACAAAGTAAATAAAGCAAGTTGAAGGAGAGGGAAAGGATCAAGAGACAGACAAAGATGGACATAAACAGAGTCTGCTTCTGTATTCCAATAAAAACAAGATGTGGTCCTGATGAATGGATAAAATCTCACAAAGAACAGATAAAATAGGAGGAGAATGGAGAAGAGATTTTGTAGAATATATGATAGCAGTTAAAATTAAGGAGAGAATGAATGGATATAAAAATCACAGATTTATGATGAAAATCTTAATGGTTTTTGCTTTTCTATGGGAGACTGGAATGGTAGGAGAACAAGGAATGCTTTGGGAAATAATAAGGTGACAGCATGAATTTCACTTGGGACTTTTGAGCTTGATGCCTGTCATATATGCAACAGAAGGAAGATAAGTAGTTAACAGTGAAGCAGAAATTTGTATGTTACAGGGACATGCATGTCTGATTTTGAAATTGTAATATAACACATTGGAATATATGAGATTTTCTTCAAATTTATATTAAATTGTGTTGACAAAGTTTAGCCAAATTCGTCAAGAATATCAAAGAATATCGCATAGAGCAAATTACAAACAACAATTGAGCAGGAAGCAAGAGAGAAAAATTAGTCTATTTTTCATCTCAGTACAAGTGCATAGAACTATGTAGAAAAGAATTGAAGATACAAATGTTTTAAAGAAAAGTTAAGAAAAATCAATTGCCACGCCCATTCCAATGAAGTCTTGTAACAAGCCCAAAAGCTTGGCCACAGACCAGATGTGAAAAAGCTTCAAAGGAAGCCAGTCTCTTGGAGTTAATTCGTGGCACCTAAATCAGACGTAGCCCAGATATGTCCTTGCTA
The DNA here is from genome assembly GCA_019843815.1 of Montemys delectorum. Taxonomy (NCBI): domain Eukaryota; kingdom Metazoa; phylum Chordata; class Mammalia; order Rodentia; family Muridae; genus Montemys; species Montemys delectorum. The sequence continues at coordinate 2,551 of JADRCD010171432.1, forward strand.
TAGTCTCATGTGCTAGGTATCCCCCAAGATGTGATTTACTAACAGCTAGACAAAATTAGATATTGCTCTCTGACCTTTACCAATGTTCCAGCATCTTAGCCAAACTCTGGCTTGGAATTTCGTAAAGAATGTTACCCATGCAGAATAATTGCCTCCGGCATTGTTAGGGAGATAATGAAGGGGGTGGGGCATTAAAGTTTACAGAATAGGAGTTGTTTATCCAAGGGCAAGGTCAAGTAGAATCCTCATTCTAAGCCACTCCTAGGAATTAGCAAGACTGGGACCCCCTGGGACATGCCTTTACTAGCACAGAAGATTAGCATAGTGGGCATTTTACTAAGGATAGGCAGGACCTTGAGCCTTGAGCCAAGTGTGTGTGTGTGTGTGTGTGTGTGAGAGAGAGAGAGAGAGACAGAGAGAGAGAGAGAGAGAGACAGAGAGAGAGAGAGAGAGAGAGAGAGAGAGAGAGAGAGAGAGAGAGAGAGAGAGAGAGAGCGGCAGAGCGAGCAAGACTGAGGGTTCCAGCTTTGAGCCTCATGCGGTCCGCAGACCCCCGGACCCAGAGCGCTGGGGCCTGGGAGGTTGCAGTGCCTGTCTGGAAGAGGTGGCTGCTTTGACCCAGTGTGTTTCAGGTGGCTTCAGAAGTACCCTCAACTGCTGAGCTGCCACATTTTTCTTTTCTTCTTTGTAATGACTGCAAAAGTCTGATGCCATTTTTGAGAAATACATTCAGATCCTGCACTTCCTTGTGTCGTGTCTGTCATTATTTCTCTGCCGACATCTTGTCAACTTCTACCAGAACCCTGTTTCCCTGCAGGTTGAGGGAGGCCCAGACTGGCCAGCCTGTGGCAATCATTAATAATTTTAATGAGTACAGACATTTGGAGTTTTGAAATAATAATTTCTAAGAAGCTTGTCAGATCCATTGTTGTAGAATATGTTCCCTAGATATATGTTGATTTTTTATTTTAAAGGATCTGATATTTTCTCATTAGGATACTGGAGAGGAAGAATGATAATGAACAACAAAACTGTCATCTCCCAGTTCCTCCTCCTGGGCCTGCCCATATCCTCCGAGTACCAGTATCTGTTCTATGCCCTGTTCCTGGCCATGTATCTAACCACTGTCCTGGGGAACTTCATCATCATCATCCTTATTCTACTGGACTCCCACCTCCACACACCCATGTACTTGTTTCTTGGCAACTTGTCCTTCTCTGACCTCTGCTTTTCCTCTGTCACAATGCCCAATTTGCTGCAGAACATGCAGAGCCAGGACACATCCATTTCCTATGCAGGTTGCCTGACACAAATGTACTTTTTTGATCTTTTTGGAGGCCTGGAAATCTTCCTCCTTGTGGTCATGGCCTATGACCGATATGTGGCCATCTGCCTTCCCCTTCACTACACCAGCATCATGAGTCCCAAGCTCTGTGTGTGTGTGGTGCTGATGACCTGGGTATTTAATGTGCTGCATTCCATGTTGCACACTCTACTTTTGGCTAGATTGTCATTCTGTAAGGAGAATGTGATCCGCCACTTTTTCTGTGACATATCTGCCCTCCTCAAGTTGGCATGCTCTGATATTTATATTAACAAACTTATGATATTTATCTTGGGAGGGCCCCTTATGGTCATCCCATTCTTCCTCATTGTTGTATCCTATGTACAAATTGTCTTCTCCATTCTAAAGATTTCATCTACTCAGGCCATCCACAAGATCTTCTCTACCTGTGGCTCTCACCTGTCTGTGGTCTCACTGTTCTATGGGACAATTATTGGTCTGTACTTATGCCCATCAACTAATAACTTTACAGCGAAGGAGGCTTCCATTTCCATGATATACACAGTGGTGACTCCCATGCTGAACCCTTTCATCTACAGCCTGAGGAACAGAGATATAAAGGAGGCCCTTATAAAAGTTCTTATCAAGAAAATATCTTTATAATGGCAACACTGGGGTTGTTACTAAAATTTATCTAGTGAATACATTGATATTGATATTACAAAATTTGTCCTTCATAGGGAACCCACATACAATAACATATTACATAATATTTCAATCTGCAAAGGGGAGTTTTAAAAAGTAGTTCAATTGATAAAGGAGACCTTGGAGATTCAGTGATGCCATCCTCTGTCTTAAATGTGTGATTCTAGATAATCATTAAGTAAAAGCCAATGTTTTTTCATATTCTATTCCTTACATTCCTTTTATTATTATGGAAAATAGATTCTTCTCTCATACATACATGCCAGCCACAATTTCCCCTCCCTCCACACCTCTTTGATTCTCCCCAAAATGTACTCCTTCTCCCTTTCCTCTGCTAAAAAAAAAGCTGGCCTTCAAGAGAGGACAACTAAACACCACAAAACAAGACAGTAAGAAAGATAAAAGCTCTCATATCAAGGATGACTAAGACAAATCAATAAAAGGAAGACTCTTAAGATCAGGCAAAAGATTCAGAGATAAACCTGATCTCACTGTTTGGAGTCCCACAAAAGCATCAAGCTAACAGTCCTAACATATATAGACAGATGACCAGGTAGAGACTACTGCAGGACTCCTGCTTGTCTTTTCAGACTTTAGGAGCCCATGTGAACCATTGCTTAGTTGATAGTGTAGGACCATGTTCTCCTGGTGTATTCCATCCCCTTTGATTCCTACGATCTTTCCTCACCCTCCAGAGGATACCCCCATCTCTGAGGTGAGGAACCCAGTGGAGACTTCCAATTTAAACTCTTTCTGCATAATGTTTGGGTATGGATTTCTGCATCTGCTCCCATCTGATGCCAGAATTCTGTCTAATAATGACTGTACTGATGTCCTTGCCCTAGGCCCCTCAGCATGGTGCTTGGGGGTAGGGGGTAAGGTGTGAAATTCATGACAGAACCTCTGGGAGCCAGATGAGAAATAGAAACAGACTCATTTATTGTAGTAGTGGAGAGTGCCTTTATATCCTTTGCCCATGTCCCCTCAGTCTGTAACTGCTTGTCCCATGCAGCTGGCACCAGCCAATTGGCTATGCTGGTCACAAGCTCTGTCTTTGTTTATCCCCAGGTATCAGGAAGGTTCTGGGATTAGTAAATGTGGGAAGTGCCTGCTGCACATGCATGGGCCATTGCAGACTGCTAGTCAGAACATGCTGACTCAATCCTTCTACATATCTACTCTTTTTCTTTTAAAAGTCGACAGCTCAGTGGGAACCAGAGTTCTATTCTCTGACCTTGTTGACCCCACTCAGGGGTCAACTGGCATAGGGAATCATGCCTGTCTTAGCTTGTCCTAGCTACTGGGGTCTTTCTAGTCATTGACTACAAGCCCTGAAAGGTCAGCTTCCCTGGAGAACATGCCCAGGTGAGTATGTCAGACTATTAGGAGGTCTTTTGTATCCCTGAGAACAATGCCTCTGTAAAGTGGGGAGGGGGTTCCTGTTCAGAGTATTCCAGGGCCATCAACACCTGGATAAGGATCTTATTGATGGAAACCTAGAGTGACATATGCTGCACAAGACACTTAAAAAGAATGATTACTAACAACAGAACACACCCTAATACTGTGTAATTGTCCATCCAAGAGGGGTCAAAGAGTATTTTAAGGCCTTTAATTTAAGGTCCCATACTTTAGTGATAAAGCTCACTTCAAAGGACATAGTTGGAGGTCTAGTGATATTTAACTTATACATTTGTTCCCTGAAGATTATAGAATAAGAGAGGAACTTGGTGGACCATGTCCTTTTGACATGATGGGTCACCACCAGCCTATCTGAGGTAGAATTATATACCCGATAGGGGGTCAGGCAGAAAGACTTAAACGTAGGGTCACATGCAAAAAGAAACATGCCCTGTACCATCTCAAGTTCTTCAGACAACAGGTCAACCTGTTGTTGTAAAATATGGATGGCCCAGTAAAGATGTTGATTAAGCATCTCCTATGCCTGGAGGGCATCAGCAGAGTGGGACACTACTCTATCTGATGTTTCTACCATTGTCGCAGTTTGAATCAATAAAAGTCCCATTAAGTATACTACCACCCCTTAACAGGAAGAGAGGGGTGCAGGTCAATACATCCCAGGGCTCTACAAATGCCCCAGTTTCCCAGAATGGTATCATATCAAGTCTGGGTGGATGTTCTAAGGGGATAGAGCTGGTCTTTATCCAATAGGAAGCACCATAGCCCTAAAGTATAGGGGGCACATCAGAATCATTGGAGTTAGCAGTATGTACCCCGAAATCTAGTCACTGTCACTGTAACTGCCACCACTACAGCTGCCAAGATGGGATGGTGGTAAAGATGGCCACAGTGATACCAAAATCATGTTTGACCCGTCCTAGGGGTTGTAGGTCAATTTTAGACATCAAACTGATAGCATGGAAATGAGTTGCATTAATCACAGGTATCCATATCACAGCAGGTTCATGTAGGAGAATGATCAGTTTGGTGTGGTGGGACAAGCACTAGATGGTGAGATGCCCACTCTTTTAAGTTCAGACTTAATTTTAGAGAACCTGACCTAAGTTTGAACTCATGTAAACTAACAGGCTGGTATCTAGCATTAGCTTCCAAGTTGCCCCCCAACAAAACCTGAACCTAGCTCCAGTCTCCAGGTTACACCCCCAACAAGACCAGCCTCTCCAGGTTACACCCCCAACAAGACCAGTGTCTCCAGGTCACATGCCCAACAAGACCAGTGTCTCCAAGTTATTCCTCCAACAAACCTGTACCCCAGGTTACAAGCCCACTCCTTGCCAATACATAAGAAAACAGAAATTAAGTTTATGATATGATTCCCAGAACCATCCAATTATGTTAAAGGACACAATAGCTTTCCAATTAGATTCTTGCACACATACTCCCTACTTGTTGCTTACTATGAAATCTTGCCTCAATAGACATTCTGCCTCCTCTCTCTCCACCAAAACTGTCCTGTGTAATGGAGGTGCATTGGGGCAGGTGGTGGGGCCAGCTAGAATGACTAGAATAAAAACCTTGCTGTGAGTTGCATCAGATTGGCTCCTGTGTGTGTTTTGGGGGATCACTAACATTTCCCTGGCACAACAATGGCATGGTGTGTTGTTAAAACAGTTTAGTACTTCTTGGAGGTCAGAGCATTTGTGAGAAGAAAGAAGAACAGGGAGGGAGTGAACACATACTTGGGTGGGGGCCCAATTAACATTCATATCTTTGCCAGATGAATCAATAAAAGTCCCATTAAGTATACTACCACCCCTTAACAGGAAGAGGGGGGTGCAGGTCAATACATCCCAGGGCCCTACAAATGACCCAGTTTCCCAGAATGGTATCATATCAAGTCTGGGTGGATGTTCTAAGGGGATAGAGTTGGTCCTTATCCAATAGGAAGCACCATAGCCCTAAAGTATAGGGGGCACATCAGAATCATTGGAGTTAGCAGTATGTACCACGAAATCTTGTACACAGCGGGGGGAGGGGGGGAGGGTAATGGGTAGACAATGTTCCCACAGGATTGGAAGTTAAACTATGGTGGGTAGTCTACTTGTAGGGAGACAGTAAGGGACAAGAGGGTGATGGATACCCCACTGGGGTAGAAAGGAAGCAGGGCCAGCATAGGACTGAATACTGAGGGAAAGTATTTCCATACCCAGCATCTTCACTACAGTTTTATTGCCATGAAAATCTACTGTTGTGAGGTTCTTACGTTGGATACAAGGGGACTCTTCAGCTTCTATCACAAAGCAGATGGTCCTAGCTACAGGCCAAGTGCTGGTAATCATCTGAGTTGTATCTGTAGGGTCATGAATGGAAATCCCAGTGTGGTGTTAGTCATAAAAAGTGCAGAATATGCAGGTAAACCCGAGTCAATAGGCAATAATAGGGGTGGCAAAGTCACAATGATTCTGATGTGCCCCCTATACTTTAGGGCTATGGTGCTTCCTATTGGAAGCTCTATCCCCTAAGAACATCCACCCAGACTTGATATGATACCATTTTGGGAAACTGGGCCATATCTCCTCACCCATACCCAAGAGAGTAGAAGGAGAAGAGTAAGACTCCCCCAGCATCTATAGGGGACTCCTCAAGGTCCTCCACAGCAGGTCTCACATCCCTTACTGGCACCCATATCTGGTTGGATAACCTTTCTCTGTGTCAGGAGGGAGCAGGTGGGTAGCTGCCATTGTGAGATAAGAGGAGTTTTACACCTAACCAGGGGGAGAGGAGTACTTCAGGCAGTGAGGTTCGGTGTTTATAAGCAGGCTATGGCCCTTATCAAAAGTAAGAAAATTCATGTGGAAAAGGGTTTTCACCAAGGCCAGATGCAGGTCAGGCTTAGCCTCAGATGATTTTAATTTGCCAGTAGGGCTTTTAGAGATCTATTGGTCCTCTCCATAATGGCCTGTCCTTGTGAGTTGTGGGGAATGCCAAATGCATGATCAGTTTTCCAGGAGGTCAGGAAATCAGCAAGTGTCTAGAAGTATAGGCAGGGCCATTATCAGTTTTTAGAACCCAAGGCACTCTGATTACCTACATGGCCAACTTAAGGGCCTTAACCACATAGGAAACTTTTTCTCCAGCAAGGCTAGAGAATAGGCATAAGATCAGGTGTCTACTATTATGAGCACATATTGGAGGTTCCCAATTAGAGGGTGATGAGTAATGTCCATCTACCCTATGGCACTGGGTAATAGGTCTCTGGGATTCATGCCCCTCATTCCCAATTGAGGGGGCCCAAGGAGGTACACTAGTGGCATAGAAATGAGCCAGATGTTTGCACTGAGACATTGAGAGCCCTGGGATAAGTTTGTGAAGGCTCTGTGAAAACAGGGGAAATTGTTGATGCAGTGTCTGGACCTCTTACAGGAACTCAAGATCCACAATTATAATCATGCAGTCCATTCAATCATTTCCCCAAGCCAAGGCACTGGGGAACCCCAAATGTGACCTAATGTGGGAAATATACAAAGGATGGGTTCTTTGACATGGAAGCTCCTAGAGTGTGGTCATTGTCAGGGAGAGGGGATTCAGGTATTCTTTAATCTGGGAGAAGGGTAGCACATAGACCACCTAAACTACACATTGGCTATCAGAAAAAATGTTAACAAGCTCATCCTGACATATCTCAAGAATCATTACTATCATCATTAGCTCTTGCAGCTGAACTGACCCATGGTTGGGAAGTACCTGGGCAACTTACTCTTTTACAGGGCATTGTATCAAGATGATATATCTGAGCTTGTTATAGTCAGAGAATGCAAAGATGATCCCACACACACACTACTGGGAAAGAGGAGTGGGCGCTATGAGACTTAATCATGAAAGGGAATAAAGGGAAGGTGGAGAGTCACCTGTCCTGGGGAAGATGGTTGTCTAATGCCCCCAGAAAATCCAGTAATCATTTCCCGAAAGCTAATTGAATCTGACCAGAGGGACTGTGAGTGCCTCAGTGAAAAAGACAAAATATTGTTTTCTGACTCTAAATTGTAGGTCCTCCTGGCCACTACCCATGCCTTAAGGTTGAGGCAAAAGGTCAATTCAAATTTGGAATTGATCTTGTGGATGGCAGAGTAGACTTGGTATACCCACATCAGAGGGCCATCCTGCCAAAGTGCACCCAATATGTTATTAAGAGTCTTAGGGACACGCTCAGGATCAGAGGTGAGGAGGACACATCTGTCCCAACACTGGGAGTAACTGGGACCAGCAGAACCAGGCACACAGGAATTCTGCCAGCTCAGTGGCTCAGGTTTCTTCCGGTCTGTCTGAGCTGGTGCCCTGAGCAGACTTAGGACACAAGCTCCACAGCCAGTCCCACAAAACTCGGAGGAAGCTCCACTCCCAGGCACTCTAACATGCCCAGAATCAGAGGTGAGGAGGACATGACATCTGTCCCAACACCGGGAGTAACTGGGACCATCAGGACCCAGGTACACAGGAACTCTGCCAGCCCAGTGGCTCAGGTATCTTCCAATCTGTCTGAGCCAGCCAGTGCCCTGAGCAATTCTTGGGCTCAAATTCCACAGCCAGTCCCACAACACCCAGAGGAAGCTCCACTCCCAGGTGCTCTAAAAAGCCCAAGGTCACAGGATCCCAAAATCACAGAATCACAGAGACAGCTTGACTCTGAGGAGTTCTGACACACCCAGGATCACAGAAAAGATGGGCTCCAGCCAGATTTAGCAAGGGCAGGTAGCACTAGAGATAACCAGATGATGTGGGGCAAGCATAAGAATGTAAGCTACACAAACCAAGGTTGCTTAGCATCATCAGAACCCAATACTCCCACCATTGCAAGTCCTGGACACACCATCACACTGGAAAAGCAAGATTCAGATCTGAAATCACTTATCATGATGATGCTACAGGACTTTAAGAAAGACATAAATAGCACCCTCAAAGAAATACAGGAGAACACAGGTAAACAGCTAGAAGCTCTTCAAGAGGAAACACAAAAATCCCTTGAAGAACTATAGGAAAATACAATCAAACAGGTGAAGGAAATGAGCAAAACTATCCAGAGTCTAAAAATGGAAATAGAAACAATAAATAAATCAGAGAGACAACCCTTGTGGGGCAGTGGGCAGTTCTGACAGCCAGAGTCCAGTATAGCGGCCACCTCGGAAACCCAGAGACTCACTGAGCAAAGTAAATTTGTTCACAAGGGATGGTAGGTGTTCGGTGATAGCTCTGAAACCAATGGCTCAGATTTCAGCCCAAACCCCTCACAGCTGCCCCTGCAGGAGATGTGTGCTTTATCAGGCAGACAATGCCTCAAGCTCCCAGCATTCTAGCTGGACCTTACACACAGTCATGTGACCACAAGCCAGGCATGCCACTCCCTATAAAATGAAAGGGGTGGTTTGCCCCTCCTCACTCCCTTGTTCTCTTACTTCCACTCTCACTCTCTTGCTCCTCACTCTCTCTTACTCTTACTCTCCTACTCTTCTTCTTACTCTCACTCTTTTGCTCTCTCTCCTCTCTGCTCTTTGTTCTCCTCTCTTGCTTTCCTCCTCTCCTTTTCACTCTCTCTATCGTCTCCTTTCCTTCTCTTTACTTAACCATCATATCCATCATACAATAAAATAACTCATTCATACATTGCCTCCTTTTTAATTAAGGCACCATGCAGCAAACAGGCCAGCCCCAGAGGAGAGAGAGAGACCTGGGCCTTAGCAGCAGGCCCGCTGTCTCCAGGGAGAGAGAGAGCCACAGGCCAGGCCACCAGCCCAGGCTCCTGCCTTTGGAACAACAAACGCTAGAGATAGAAAACCTAGGAAAGAAATCAGGAGATAAAAGAGAGAATTTCAGGGGTAGAAGGCACCATAGAAAACATTGACACAACAGTCAAAGAAAATGCAAAAAGCAAAAAGCTGCTAACCCAAAACATCCAGGAAATCCAGGACTCAATGAAAAGACCAAACCTAAGGATAATAGGTATAGAAGAGAGTGAAGACTCCCAAGGTAATGGGCCAGTAAATATCTTCAACAAAATTATAGAAGAAAACTTCCCTAACCTAAAGAAAGAGATGCCCATGAACATACAAGAAGCCTATAGAACTCCAAATAGACTGGACCAGAAAAGAAATTCCTCCCGTCACATAATAATAAAAACACCAAATACACTAAACAAAGAAAGAATTTTAAAAGCAGTAAGGGAAAAAGGTCAAATAACATATAAAGGCAGGCCTATCAGAATTACACCAGACTTCTCGCCAGAGACCATGAAAGCTAGAAGATCCTGGGCAGATGTCATACAGACCCTACAAGAACACAAATGCAAGCCCAGGCTACTATACCCAGCAAAACTCTCAATTACCATACATGGAGAAAAACAAGATATTCCATGACAAAACAAAATTTACACAATATCTTTCCACAAATCCAGCCCTACAAAGGATAATAGATGGAAAACATCAACATAAGAAGCAAAACTACACCCTAGAAGAAGCAAGAAGTAATCTTTCCTGAAATCCACACAAACCTAATTCCACCTCTTACATCAAAAACAGCAGAAAGTAACCATTACTTTTTCTTAATATCTTAATATGAAAATTAATATTACCAACATATCCTAAATCAATTGAAATCCAAAAATATGAGGAATTAGAAATTTATTGACTGTCATCCAATGGTCTCTCTAATTTGTTAACTGGAGAAATAGGTCCAATATTATACAATCCATACACAATTTCAGCTTGTTTGTTCGTGACAATGTCTTGCTGTGTACAACATAATGGTCTTGAGATCTTGCTTCTCCTCTCTCAGCCTCTCTATTAGTAGTATTGCTTATTTCATGTTTTTACACTATAGTATGGTTTTCAGAACAGCTTACATATTTTAAAAATATTTATATACCCAAAAGAAATGTAGACAACTAAATTGGGAGGCAGTTTGTAAGAGAACAACAAAGAGTAAGACTGAATGCTTTGCTTGATGTTTGTAACTCCTGTATCAAGTTACCACAGTAGGAGCCAAGATTTTAAGCTCTACTAAATACAAAACAAACAAGCACACAAACAAAAACACTTTATATATTTATGTTCATTTAAGAAAATATTAGTAGCGATGTATTATTTTGAAATATAGAGTTAATACATTTGGAATTATTTAACATTTATATTGAGAAAAAACTTATGTATTTTCAGTATTGCTGTAGATAAGCATCTACATAACACTGTTAAATTGATTGTTGTTTTATAAAAACAACTTTTATAATACTCATTTTTATTGTTATAATACTTTATAAATTTTAAAGAATATGACAAAAAAGATATTGTAGGTATTGAAAGGAGGTCTCTGGGAGGAATTGGGGTATAAAAGGAAAACAAGATTGTGATTTAATTCTATTTACTTAAAATATGTTTTTAAATGTTAACAAATTCAAATAAATTGAAATCATGTAACTTTTCTCATTATAATGCAACAAAACTTTAAAAAAAAATTTAAAAAGTCTGTAGGATTATAGCCAGCTGAGGTTTGAAGGGCTATCTCATTCCAGAGAGGCAGAAGCCAGAATGGTGACCACTTGCTTGAGGAGTTCCTTTGCCTCTGTTGTAAGCCTTATTTGTGAGAAAGCAATAGAGGGACCCTCCAGGAGGGAAAACAAGTGGTGCATCTATTGGTCAGGAATAGGCAGAAGGATTTAAGCCAATTAACAGTCCCACATATCTGTTGCAGCTTGGCTGGGGAGTATAGTTCCTTAGTTTTGATGTCATATGACAGAGGCCAAATTTGTTTGGTAATGGAGAATCCCAAAAATGCATGAGGAGGGAATAGTTTGTACTTTCTTAGGCACAAGCTTTAGATTGAGCCTAGCTAAATCTCTTAACAACACAGCAGAGACAGCCTGTCACTCACATCAATAAGGGCCCTTGCTGGAGCACTGCCCACAAATATCAACATGGCTTCAGGCTATAACACAGTTCAGCAAAATCTGCATGGATTTGATGGTGACACAGGTCAAAGACATCAACACAGACCCCAGCTGCAGTAGGAATAGATGCAGACATGGCCCTCAGCAGCAGCATAAACTCAGACATCACCAGGGGAGCAGTGCAGGCCACTTATATCACTATGGGTTTCTTCAGAAGCATGGCATATGGACATCAACTTGGTTTCAGGTCATAGGACAGACCAAGGACATCTGCATAGCCTTAGGTAGAAACATGTGCCACAGCCATTATGATGGCTTCTAGTGGGGAGAGGCACAGCCTGGCTGGCCAAAATCATTTTTCATATTTTAAATACTAATACACAGAAGTAAGTATAGATCTCACTCCTTATCAAAGAACTTCTTTCTTAATTATTTATTCATTTATTTATTTTTCCAAAACATAAAGAATATTACATAGAGCCACAACTGGCAAAAACACAGAGAACACATGACTGTGGGATTTCCCTTCACAGTTGCTGCATCTACAGTGCAACCACTATACCTAAGACATAACCATGGAAGAGAGAAAAAAAACTATCAAAACTGGAGAACCAGAATCTTGCTATAAGAAAATATCTTCTATACATGACAGAGAAACAGCACCCAGGAACTCTAAACCTCTTGATGCTTTGTAAATATAAAAAAATTATGTTAGTTTAGGAAAATGGCAATAAATGGCTCCTGTGAGAGAAAGAATCCCTTGTCTCTGGGTTTAAGCTTCTGATAGATTATCCAATACCAAGTTGTCATCTCAAACACATGGACATACTATCAACACTAAATGTACTAAATATAGTGTATGTGAAGATAATAAAGAATTGTTAATGAATTTGAAAGGGAAATTGAGGAGACACAGAGTTAGATGGATAGAGGGAGAAGTGGACATGATGTAAATACAGTATGCATACATAAAATTCCCTGCAAAATCAAGGTAAAACAGAAATGTAAACCAAGAAATCAAAGACCTCTATCACAAAACTTTAGAAGATTATATAAAAACATGAAAGTCTTCTCATGCTCATGAGTTAAAAGAATTAATATCGTAACTATGGATGTCTCACAGAAAGCAATATACAGAATTGTGCACTTCAGGTATGTTAGGATATCCAGGGCTTGTTGTAGTATGAGAGCTGGATTCTGATTGTGTCATATTACATTGGCTTCTGTTGATTATGTTTTTGTGCTTGTCTTTTGCCCTCTGGTTGTCTCTGGTGTTGGCTGGCCTGGCTGGCCTGGAGCAGGCCTACCCAGAGACAATTGGAGCTGGGTGTCTCAGATCAGAGCAGGAATCCTGGGTGGCATGTAGAGCTGGGGATGCTATCCTAGACTACAGGTATAGGTATAGACTGGAAGGAAAATATAACTCTGACATAGGCACAGAGCCAAGACTGCTGGGCTTCCTGGGGTTCCAACAGGTGGAGGGATTGGGGTGGGGAATCTCACCTGTGTGTCCCAGATTAGAATAGGCCTCCCAGGAGGCAGGAGGAGCTGTGAGGTTGGGGACAGTGGGCCAATCTAAGATTGCCAAGCTCATGAACTTTAAGTTTAAGAGCCCAGTAAAGGTTAGACTAATAAGGATCAAAGTTCCAGAGGTTTGAAAATTTGAGTTTTATTATCATGGACAGAACTTTTTCCAACTTA
>JADRCD010171435.1:2211-23310 GCA_019843815.1 Montemys delectorum
TGTGTGTGTGTGTGTGTGTGTGTGTATGTGTGTGCACTAATGCCCTGGAGTTCTGTGGTACTTCAATTGGTATGTATTTCAGAGGCAGTAAATATCATCACCAGTGATATAAAAAGAGAAACTAGTCCAGGGATGCTGGGGATATATTAAGCTTGTTTCACAAATTAGACTCCAAGAGAGAAGCCCAAGGAAAGAGCCTGTGCCCCCAGCCTCTCTACTCAGCCTTTGGGCATAGCATGCTTGTGAGAACATGTCCCTTCCTCTTTCCCAGAGACGGCAAACGTGACTGGCTTGAGTTGAGGTTGGCAGACTCCTTATTCCTAGCATCATGCCCTGGCAGCCTGGCCCTGTTCTTCAGCCATTGCCATAGAAAGACATAGATCAGGCCCTTTGGAGAGGCAGGGCTCAGGGCCAAGGCATTTACACCCCCCAAGGCTTCCTTCTGCCATCCCTCCTGTTATGCACAGCAACAACACAGAGCAGTGCCTGCTGCCCCTAATTTGACATCGGAGGCCCCACTGGTTGTTTTCTTTTGGGGTTAGGACAGACACTAGGTTGTGTCGGGGTGGGGGTGGGGATGCTGATGCTGGAAGGTGGGAGGGATGCAGGAGATGGAGTGTGACTTGCAAGCTCTCTGCAGGGCTGCAGCTTGACCAATAGCATCCATGAGAAAGAACCAATGGAATAACAGGAGGTGGGTTGGCAGGGACGGAGGGAACAGCTGTAGATGACAACCATGGACCTTGGTGAGCCTTCTACACTTCACAATACTTGTTCACATTTGTCATCCAATTACGTCCCTGTGCCTACCCTAGGAGGCAGGCAAGTGAGGTAGGCATAATTAATCTCATTTTATAGATGATGAAATCGAGGCTCAGAAAGAACCATAGTTGAGAGGTGGTGCTAGGATCCTAACTGGAGTTAAATATTCATTCCCACTCATGCAAAATTTCTGTCCTACATTTCCAATACTTTCCCCTAAGCAGCCTCCTTCTACTTGAAACTCGCAGTTCCCCCACCCCCACCCCCCAACAAGAGGCCCTAGGGCTTTCCATGTCTTTTCCTCTCCTTTCCTGCTACCAGGGTCCATACTCGAAATGTGCATGCTTTGGCATGGCTATGCTCTTTGGAAGGATTTGTATCACAACCAGCAGACAGCAAGACCTCCAGAAAGAGATTATAATGCTCAAGAGAGGACTCCAGTTGTTTGAAATCAGGTTTCTGAGGGAACAGGGTTACTTGCTTCCTCCCATGCCATGCCCTGCAGTGAATGATGAACCAGAGTGTTTATCATGACAATGGCAAGAGGAAGAAGCCCCTCTCCATTGTCATCAGGACCAAACAAAGGGTATCACTGAAAATCGTTGACTAGAAAAGGACTTAAGGCTGCACAATGAAACTGGCCAGCATCTCATGAGAGACGTTAGAAAACTTCAGGCGGTGCCTGTGCTGGCTGGGTTGTGTGTCAACATGAAACAAACTAGCTTCATCAGAGAGGAAGGAGCCTCAGCTGAGGAAAGGCCTCCAGGAGACCCAACTGTAAGGCATTTATTTTCTCAATTAGTGATCAAAGAGGGAGGGCCCAGCCCGTGGCGGGTGGTGCCATCCCTGGGCTGGTAGTGCTGGATTCTATAAGAAAGAAGGCTGAGCAAGCCATGGGAAGAGCCAGTAAGCAGCACCCTTCCATGGTCTCTGCAACAGCTCCTGCCTCCAGGTTCCTGCCTTGCTTGAGTTCCTGTCCTGATCTTCTAATGAGGCTTTATCTGGCTCTCCTCCCCAAGTTGCTTTTTGGTCACAGTGTTTCCTCGAAGCAATAGAAACCCTAACTAAGACAATACCTGAGTACAAGAGTCGATGTGAATAGCTGACCTCTGAGGCAAGGTTTCTTAGAAAGCATCCCCAAGAAACACTTCACACTGGCAGGAGGAGGGTCCATGGCCAGTGCTGAGCTTGGGTTTGCATGGATGTCCATTTCCCCTGCATCTCTGTCTCCTCATGCACCAGTCTGTCTCTCATCCTGCACACACAGCTTTAGCGGTTTTGGTTGGAACTAAGATAAGCAAATTCACAGGGCACACTGGCACTGGGGCAACACTGACTTTGGTACCCTGGATGATAATAGTGACAGATCTATTTGCTTGGGAAACTTGCAACTTGATTTGTTGAAAACTGCCTCTTTTGTTTGTGTTTGAACATGGTTTTTCAAATATATTAATTTTAACCTCTCGTCAAAAGGTACTGAGTATACAATGCAAAATCAGTCTGCTAGGCCTCCCTGAGTGGGTAGTCTGTGGGTGACATTACCAGGTTCCTGCCAGGTGGTAGGCTATCCTGCCCAGACTGTGTCCTGTGCTGTTCAAGAAGGGGAGGCAGCAGCAAGATACCAAATATATTCTGGACAGCAAGTCCCAAATGCCTCAGGGTTTTTCAAATGCAGAAGTGCTGTGGTGGACTTGTGTTTTAGGATGCGAAGCTATTTATTATGGGCTTGTGCTATGCGTCAATAATTTCCTGCTGTAAAATAACAGAGTGGGTTTGACCCAGGCATCTAGAACTGCAGCCAGAAACAGAGCAAATAAGACCTTGATGGTGAAGCCAAGAGAGAGTGGCCAACAGAAAGCAGATATTCTGAGGTCCTTCAAGGCCATGCCAACTCTCGAGTTTATATTTTCCCGAGAACGATAGAAAATTTTCTCCTTCTAGTCTCTGAAAGCTCCACGGATGATATGGATAGAGCAGTAACATCTGTCAATGAGTAGTGCAGCCCCCACCCAGGTCCCACTACCTTCATGCCCTCATTTCTATAAGAAGTCTCAACGTTTGGGTGAAACTAGCCTTTGGTGGACAAAGTAAAAGGAAAACAGAAGTGTCAGTCATGACAGTGTGGACTCTAGCACTTCTCTGTACAACTGATTTAGAGGTACAGTCTGCACAAGCACAAGAGCTTATGTTATTTTGCTTTACTGAACAATCTAAGTTAATTGTGGTCACTCACACAGCCAAGGAGGCCTTGGCCTTTCTGATGTCAAATCCTATAACTTAGCCATTTCTAAGGAGTTCATCAAAAAATTTACTTGTAACATGTGGCAGGCCATGGACCGGGACAAATTGCTTTAGGACACAGAGGAATTAAGAAAAAGCAAAACAAAATCTCTGGAGCACATGCAGCAGTTGCAAGTTTGCCTAGGGTTGATAGGTTATTTAACAATGGGTGGAGATGTGTACACACACACACACACACACACACACACACACACACACACACATTCTTTTGGTTTCAAAGGTGTAGGAGTACATCATGGAAGGAAGTCATAACAACAAGTGGCAGGCATGATGGCCCGAGCAGGATGCTGAGAACATACTTGAAGCAAAGAGTATGGACCAGTCAGGGAGATGAGGCTGCTCTAGTAGTATACTTTCTTCCTCCAGTAAGCCTCCACTTCTCAAAGGTTCTACTACCTCTCCAAACAGCACCACCCACTGTGGACCAAGTGTTCAAATATCTGAGCCCATGGAGGAGAGTTCTCATGCAAACCAGTGCAGTATGTAGTGCTTTGCCACCTATCTGTGGACTTGGCCACCAGTCTGTCATGTTACATTGAGTAAGTTGCAGAGAGACCCCATTATCTGGGCTTGCGTGGAAATCGGAAATGACCTGTTAGGCCACTGAATGTTCATGTATCTCTGAGCGATTGGCTGAGGGATGAGGCTTTGGAAGTGGGAACTGACTCCTAAGCTCCAAAAGGAACATAGAAAAAAGCCAGCAAGGCTCCCTGGTTGCTTTGATGCTCAAGTCCTGGCCTTGGGAGAGACAACCGGAGGGCTGTAAATAGCCCCGTGGGTCTCGAGGGATCAGCAAGGACTCCTCCACAGGATCTCTAAATCAAGCAACTGTGGGAGGTGCAGACTCAGGCCCTGCTGTCAGGATGAGGGGAAGGCCCTGTGTCATCCTTTAGAGAACCATGGTCTCCTGTGTTTGTCTGTTTCTTATTTCCACCTTATGTCCTCAGATTTTCTTATGCACAGTCCTGGAAGCAGGAAGGTAGTGACTTTCTATTATGTTTTAAATGAGAGGCTGCACGGAAAACCTCATCAACCAGAAGAGATATGGGTGACTCAACACCCTTCTGCAATGTCTTGGCTGCTCATTCTCTTATGCCTGCACTGTGTGTATATGTTGAAAGAGTTTAGCTGCTTCTCACATGGAGCTTTCTGAGTACTGAGACTAACAGTTATCTTCTTTCCATGCAACCCATCTAAGGAAAAGACAGGGCCATGGCTTGAGTTTTAGTAAGCATTTGAGAAGGAGATGTCACAGGCTCCTTCTGCCTTCCCGATCTCTAGACAGCAGGGGGAAACCCTCAATGGCAGTCTTGTGAATGTTTTGAAATTATAGGAGATTGCCAATAACAAATTTGCCAAAAGCTTATGTGTGCTAAGTGTTCTAGTGTTCTTCTCAACTTCTCCAAAGTTCATTCTTCAGGACCCACAGAAAAGAGCTATTTCTCTGTTCGGGTGTCATAGTCTCTTAATCCTGTTCTAGTATGCAAACAAAAGAGGTCACAGAAGGACTCTTATTATTTGTTCAGTAGAGCCTTCCCTATCCTCTACCTTTTATCTATATAACCTTGTGCCTTTAGACGAAACAGAGTTAAACATGTTCACTTTCAAGATGAAGTAGACAATGATTACTCAGTGTGTTTGCTCTTCCTCTGGGGAAGGCCAATAGAAGAAGAAACTAACCATTGGGAGCTATGTGTGACTCTGGTGTTAGTCTGTAAATGGTGATAAAATGGAATCAGATAAAGACTCTACCCTCAAATGAATGCTTTCCATGCTCTTGGGATCTAGGTTCTGACCCCATTCCTACCAACCCACTAAGGGAAAGGGTTGGGCCAGAAACTTTTGGAGCTTCTGTTCTTTCCTTGTAACCTTCTGGTTTCTGACTGAGTAGCAAATCAGGGCCAAGACAGGTTGAGATAGCTTAGAATACTAGACAAAGGGAGAAGTTCTCCAGGTCTTTCTCTCCTCCCAGCCTCACAGGACATATTCTACTCCTTTGAATGAAGGTAGAATGGGGAATTGAGGACACTGTTGGTTTAGCTGGCCTTGGCCATGGTGAAGAATAAGCATAGCCAGTGAAGGCAGTGAGGTTGCCGAAGTCCCAGGTCCCTCTAGGGAAGCTATTGAGTGAAAAGTAACATCTCAGATGTCACTCCTTAGGCCAGAGCATGATCCTGTGAGAAACAGCTATTTCTTAGCTCAAGTGTCATGAGGTGTCTTTCTCCTCATGTGCCTCCTAAACAGAAAAAGGTCACAGAGGGACTTTTTAAACTGGGTGGACTGGAATCCCAGGAATGCCTTCTTCCCTCTCTTGAAAGCTGTTGTATTGGTTACTTTTTTGTTGCTGTGACAAAAGTAAGGGTTTGTTTGGGGATTATGGTTCTAGAGGGTTAGAGTCCATGATGGCAGAGCAGAGATAGATATCAGACAGCAGGCAGCAATTAAAGTCACACCTCAAACTACTACCAGGAAACAGAGACCTAACTCTAAAGGCCATAAGTCTTTAGGAACCTCAACACCTGCCCCCAACTGACATAGTTCCTCCAGCGAGGCCACACCTCCTAATCTTCCCCAGACAGCCACCAACTGTGGACCAGGTCATCAAATACTCTAGACTTATGGGGGATATGTCTCTCAAACCACCACATTCTACTTCCTGATTCCAAAAGTCTCATAGTCATATCATAATGTAAAATGCATTTAATCCAATTTCAGAAGTCACCATAGACTTTCAAAGTTTTAACACCATTCAAAAGTTCGAAGTCTCTACTGAGACTCAGGGCAGTCTCTTAATTGGAACTGCCCGCGAAAGCAATGAGCAAATTGCATGCTTTCAACATACATTGGCACAGAATACTTATTACCACTCCCAAACCGGGGATGGGGACACAGCGGGGAAATCCTGAACTGAAACCCAGCAGGGTAAACTCCAAGTCCTCTAACTCCATGTCCAATATCAAAGGGCTGAGGGATCTGCCCTTCAATCTTTGGTGCCTACAACATTCTCTTCCTTGAACTTACTCTACTTCCTGTCCACAGCTCTCCTCAGCAGATATCCTACAACCCTGTCATGTCCAGCATCTTAGGGTTTCTATGCAATCTAGGTTTCACCTTTATGGCTTCAAGCAATGGCTTATCTTGGTCTTTTTCCCTTTCATGGCCTTCACACAGGAACTTCTTACCACACTTTGCTTGACTTCAGCAACTCTCTGAAACCAAGGAAGATACTTTTACTCTTATATCCTTCGTGAGTCTGAATGTCACGGACACCATTAGTAAGTTTGCATGCCCATTGGGGACGGACTGTATTTATCTTGAATCACAATTGCATTAGCTTTAGTTTTTTGTTCCTTCCTAAAAGTAGAAAACTCCTTAGTCCTTTTCCTTTCACAGGCTTGAATGTGATCTTTCCCTGGATGGGATCTTCCCCTGAAGGTACTTTTCTCTTTGCTCCAGTGCAGATTTGGTCTTCCTTAGTCTCCTTAACAGTTACAGCCTCTCTTCCAGCACAAGCCTTGGCTTTAGCATTAACCTTGCCAGTGTCCTTTAGTTCTCCAAACTGCACATTTTGTATTTATTTTTTATCATTTGCTCTTTTTTTAACTGTAAATCTACATCAGAGTTATCATTAGTAACCATTCCATAGTGTCAATATCTGGCTAATTGAAATACCCTCTGCCGTAACCTCAGGTGAGTTCTTAGGACAAGGAGAGAAAGCAGTCATATATTTTAAAAACAGCACAGGAACAGTTTCTAGCCTACTTCTTAATATTATTCCCTTATGAGACCTCTTGAGCCCAGTTTCCATAGTCCACACTGCTGTCAGCACTACTGCCCTCCAGGATCCTACAAGTACAGCTCATTAAGCTTGACATACAACGTTCAAGCACTTTTCTAGTTCCAAAGTTTTATCATCTTTCCAAAAAGCCAGCATGGTCAGGTTCTTCACAGCAATAGCTCATTCTCTGGTGCCAACTGCTTTACAAATTACTTTTCTATTGCTGTGATAAAGCGTCATGATCCAGGGAACTTTAAAAGGAAGAGTTTATGGGTTAGAGTCCATGATGACCAAGTGCGGGTAGCAGGAAGCAGGCAGCAGGCAGCTGGAGTAACAGCTCAAAAACTCATGTTTCAAAACACAAATAGGAAACAGAGAGAGATAATACAAAATGGCAAAGCTCTGCCCCTAGTGACATTACTTCCTTGGGCACAGCCATACCTTCTAATCCTCTCCAAACAGCCACAAATGGGAAGCAAGTATTTAAATGTTCCAAACTTAGGGAGACATCTTACTGTAGTTGTAGCTGGTGATTTCTCTTGTTATGCCACCTACCCAGAAAGCATATCCAGTCAGGTGTTAACATAGAAGACAGGAACTCAGAGCTAAAGACACACAAATGCCAGCCTCCTTGTGCAAGTTGAAACATTTAAGAATTTTCTTATTCTTCTGGGGGTAGAACTGGGGAAGCTCCTTGGATGAGTGGTTCATTAGTCTTGATTTTAATGGATAATTTATACAAATGCCACAGCGGTACAGGATAGGGAGGCTTTCGTGGAATTTAGTGGGGAGGAAAAGCTCAAGGACAGGAAAACAGAGAAGATAAGAGCACATTGGGGGCAGAGTTTGCTTTCATGGCTTCTGGCCTAGCAGAGGCCCTGAGAGTAGAAATGTTGAAGATGGTGTTTCTGTGACAGGAAAATGTGCAGTAAAACACTTCAGTTGAAAAATGGTGGGCCTGAGGAAATGGAGGGATGTTTACTTGGCGTGTCTACACAGGTGATACCATCAGGCCAGCCACAATGTCTCTCCACATCTGTCACAGGACCCATCCTACAATCGTTCTGGGACAGAACAGTCAAGGTTTTATTCTAGTCTACTTTAAGGCAGATTGTAATTGTTCAAATATCATGATGCTCAGACCTAGGAAAGGCATAATTTTCCCCCAGAATTTTTTTTTTTTTTTGGTATCTGCTGCTGTTTCTTGACAGGGTTAAGGAAGCTGGGGAAAAGAATGCTTTTGAAAGAGGATAGAAACCCAAACTGAAGCTCCGGGAAGCTTGTGTTCTGTCTTGCTGTATGTGTATTTATCTTTCTCCCTTCCACAGGGAAAAGAGATCTGTCCACTCATATGCATAAGGAGAATCTGCGAACTTTAGGCTTAGCAGTCTGCAGGCAAATCTCCATTCCTGAGATATTGCTCTTTTTATTCCCTATTGCAAACCTCTTACTAGCTCTAAAGGTCATTGTCAGCTCAGTTCAGAGTCTCCTTTTTGAGGAAACCTAAGCAAAACATTTAAAGACACCCTCGTCCGTAACCAGGTTACTTCAACACGCACTACACTTTCCAGTTTTTCCCACATAGGTGGGGCGGACCAGCTGGTAATCAAGATGTGCCAATCAATTGAGAGGGGAGGGCCCTCCTGCTGGCAACACCCACACTTGACAGCTGGGTAGAACCCAGGGGTGCAGTCAGGTGCTCCTCCCACATAGGGTCCCCTGGAGGGGCCCCATCTTGCCATTCTGGTTCCCCAACCTGCACATTGCCTCCCTTGGGACTCTTAGGCCTAATTAGGACACACATCTGGGTTTTCATATTGGACTATAACAAAGTTTGGTTATTAGGGGACAGCTCTATATTTTATGCTGTAGAAATCTAACTGAGATTTCCAAACACTTTACAGAGACTATTCTAAGATACACTATGGAGAGTTCATGTCTTGAAAGGTAACTAGAGATGGAAGGACTTAGTTGTCAAAAGTAAGATCTGGGATTTTAGAATCCCTGTACACCCATGGCACAGAACCTACCAATAGAACTCAGGCATGGGAGTCCCACTTTCTGCCTTGAACTCCATCCACTGATATTCAGCTTTCCACAGAGAAAGAATTAGAACCTAGCTGAGAGTGAGCCCTAGATCCTGGAGAATTCTCAGGGCTGAACTATCGCATGACGACTGGACTCTACCTGCAGATTCTTAGGCACACATCCACACATCCCCATGTACCCAGGCAGATGAATCTCTTTTTTTTCCCCCTGTGGAAGAGAGAGGCTTCCTCATGAAGCCTGACAAAATAATAGAAAGCATGCTTTTCAATGCTTTGGTTATACCTCTTCTGCGAGACAAGATATCTGGACAATCGACATCAACTACTCAAAGCACCGTGGGCTGGACCAGTCAGCAGGCAAGCTGTTTCTCCCTTGTTCCTTATTTGTATTGATCAAGGAGCATCACCCGCAGACTGGAAAGTGCCTTTGCCAACTGCCCAGCAGGAACAATCTGAGCTCCACCCCTCCTTCACTCCTTACACCCCTCAACAAGCCCTAGCCCTGTCAAGCAAGCTGAGCAGTGGCTCAAGGGCTGCCAAATGGCCTTGGCTCTGGGCCAACAATGATTCCTCTTACAGGGTTTGAAGAAGCTGGCTCTATCCATACTTTTAATACTCTATCTTTCCAAAGTAGGCTGAATTCTAACCTCATAAGGTACCCACAGAATTTGGTTGATATCCAAATCAAACATAGTCTTTACCCACAAATGATCTAGAATCCTTTATAGATATATCAAACACATTTTATGCCTATACATACACACATACACATACATACACACGCACACACACACACACACACACACACACACACACACACACACACACATACACACACGTATAATAAAATCAGAAGGAGATGAAAGGAATAATAGAAAGTAGTGCGTTTGGTGAGGGAAGAGGACAAGGGAAAAATGTGAGGGAACAAATGTAGGCAAGGTGTTTGCCCCCATGACTCCCAATATTAAGTGCAATGAATATATGCCAATAAAAAACCAGAAGAATAAAAGGAACTAGGGAGATGGCTCAGGTGGTAATGTGCTATTCTACAAGCCTGAGAAGCTGAGTTCAGAGCTGTGATACACACATAAACGGTCAGATGCAATGGATCCTGCCTGGAATCCTAGCACTGGGGAGGCAGAGATTAGGCAAATCCTTGAAATTTAGAGGTCAGCCAGCCTAGCTTAATCAGGGAGCTCCAGGGTTAAAAGAGACTCTTTCTCAAATAGTAAAGTAGAGAGTTATTGAGCAAGACATCCCAGTCTCTACTGCAGCTCTCCACATGGGCACAGCCATGTACATACATAGGAGTACACAGGAGAGTAAAATCAGTTGTATGGGAGCAGGAAGGAGGATATGTCCTCCCCCATGAGAAATATGGATTCAGGAAAAGTGCTTTCCTAAGGCATGGTATTCCTGCATTATGTAAATTCAGATGAAAGGCTGGAATATTACTTTGTGAGTTCATCTATGGAAACAAGCTGGCCCTGTGGAATTTCATACAATCTTATATATGATGCATGGACCTCACCCATATGTTTATACTACATTTTTTTCAAAGAGTTATATGTCACACCCCCTTTCTTTATGTGTAAGGGACAGCAGAAGACAAAGATCAAATCGAATCACCTGTCACCATTCAGTTCGTATCAGTGAGAATGCTGCTTACAACCTGAGATGGGGCTATACTTGTAACACACTTGTCATTTTGAAAAGGGAATTCATCCCCTTGTCCTGTTCACTTGAGTGCTGTCCTTCATATTAACACTTCAATTTATGATAAAATAGAACATGATTAGCATGTTAATTATTCATAGTCAGGTTAGAATTGCTCTGACAGCTGGAATTGTGTTTGGATCAAGGGTATTGATCCATGCAAGTACTGATTACAAACGTTATTATGCCCTATGCTCACAGGTACATGTGAACTCCAAAGGCTTTCTTTCACCTGCTTTCCCCTGTGGTACATTGATTCCTCCAGTTTTAATGAGATGTGTCCCTTTATCCCCTGGGATAGAACTATACACCACACAGCACACAACAGCTTGCTTTCTATGGCTTCCTCTAGCAATGCCCTCATTTCTTTTCTTTACTGGCCATGTAGTATTATCTATGTTTTTTATTTTATACATGTCAATGTATTGTAATCCAAGGTCTTGTTGCCCCCAGAGACATCACATTCCAAAAATTCCTATTGTCAACCCAACCATAGCCCACACCCCAACCACCTCTTTGGTGATATATTTTTTACTTACAAGCTAATATTCACATACTCTAATCATGCCAAACTAGCTTCCAGACAATGGAGGACAATCCCAAAGCCCAAGAACTTGCCAAGGTAGCTTAGGCTAGCCAATCTCGAACCTGCTTTTCTTGTCTTGCACACTTCTTCCCTAGGATAACACAATAAAAATGCTTGTCCAACATCCATCTTCCTCTGTCTCTGGACTGACCACAAACTTCCTTTGGACTCTGAAGCCATGACACCCTCTTCCTCTTGGGGACTGAGAGGAAATAAGTTCCTTTTTTATAGCAACCATATCTGATCTCTTATCCTGCCTAAATTTTCTACCACCACACTACATTTAGGATGCATACCTGAGACCATAGATGCTTATTCTTGTCTCTCCATCTCTTTTACATCTTCTGGTTTCAATGTATTAATGTGCACCATATTAATAATTCTCACCCCCTTGACATCCCCTGGATCATCTGTTAGGGCAGCAGCCTCTTAGTATCTTCTGACCATTGCTTCTAAAGATCATTTGTAGATACCAAACTTTATAGATGCTCAAGTTCTTCATAGAAAATGGTGTGATATTTGCATATCACTTACACACATCCTCCTATGCACTTTTACATACTTTGAGACACATTTCTTGGTACATAATCATTGTGTTCAACGATAGGCTTTATAACGGTCATTTCTTTCAAGTGTATCATGAGGGTTGACCATCTTCTGCTCTTCTCCTTTTCCCTTTCTTTCCTCTTTCCCTTTATTGTTCCCTATGAGTCTCCTTCCTTCCATCATTTCCTTAGATACAGACATAGAAATATATAGCCACATATGAGTATATACATGGCTCTATCAATCTACATAAGAACAAGGATTCCCAAAATGAGAGAAATATGTGACATTTGTTATTTTTAGTCTGCCTTCTTTCACTTAACATGATCTCCAGTTGCATATATTTCCCAGCAACTGACATAACATCCTTTTTATCCCTAGCCCCCAAAATCCCATTGTGTATATGTGCCACATTTTCTTCATCCACTCAACTGTTGATTGGCACCTAGGCCAATTCCATACTTTGTTTGTTGTGAAGAATACTGCAGCTAACATGAATGTACAAGCAACTCTGTAGTGTAAACTATTTAATATGCATTTCCAATCATCCAAAAATTACCTGTAATATCTAATACAACGTAAACACTTTAGGAAGTATTAACCAGGAAAAAGAATCTGAATGTAGTCAATATGGACATACACAAAAAGTATTTTCATCCTTCAGTTGGTTGAATCCATCATGCATAACCTGCCTGGATGGACATCTGGTTCCATTCTGTGTAAACAAGAGCCCCGTTCTTCCTTCTAGTCTTCATCCATTGACAGACAGGCCAGCTTCTGAGTCTAGAGCTCAAGACAAAGCCTTACAATTAACTATCTGGGTCCAGAACTGAGAGATCCTAATGACTGTTATAGGTTCTGAGGCATTTTGCCAGGGAAGAAGGTGGGGGATAAGAGGCAGGAAGCACACACAGTTCCTCCTGGCTGGTGGATACAGAGTGCATGGTCACACAGCAGTTGCAGGATGCTGGAAGGGAAGGCTGGGGAGGAGGCAGGAAAGGAAGAGAACTCTCAGGCTCCCAAGGCCAGCAGGTGGACAGGCTGGCCTTTGAACAGAGGCCCTTGACATGCACGTATGGTGATTCTTCTATTCCATCTCATGACCTGAGAAGGTAGCTAAAACTAAAGAGCCGATGACAAAGGGAACCGCAGGAAGCAAGGATAGTTATTTCAGAAAGATAATCAGAATGTCAGGGGTTGGGGCTAAAGGTGGAGTAGGTGGAGGCTGCAGCATTGTTGGATCGATCGACTGCAACTTTGGCAGAACGGAAACCATGCACACACAAGTGGCTTTGTTTCAGGGGGTTTCCCGATTCCTGTCTTAGAGGAAGATACCTATTGATATAGGCTAATGGTGCCAGGAAAAAGGAAGAAGAGCCTCTGTCCCGTTGCCAAACCCCTGCTGGGAAGCAAAGCTGTCAGGCAGAGGGGGCAGCTTGGCTGTTATCCAGTTCAAAAGGTTTGTAATCCCCCACCACCCCAGGAGGGAGACCTGACTTTAGCATTCTCCATTGTCTCCGCCAAGGAGACCTCCACACTCCTTTGTTCTCCTCTTTGCCAACTTGTCCTGTCCATCTATCCATGTCCACTCTCTGTTCACCAGAGCCACCTTCCTGCTCTTGCTCCCAATTCCCAATGTTTTAGGAAGCTGAGCCAGTCTCTGTGGACTTGCCTGGGGATACAGACCTCCCTTTGGCTCCTCCACATCCAACACTGGTCGTTCCTGTTGCAGTGAGCACAGTGAGGGAAAACATGGTTGAATGGTCAGTTTCAGGGGTAGCTGGATTTGAAGATAGGATTGGTTCCTGGAATGGGGGTTCAGCAAGGGTAGGCTATGCAAAAGACTTTCTTAAGAGCCCTGAAAATTCTGAAAAATAATTTAGTGGCTGAATCTCCAAACACGAATTCCATGGAGAGTGTCAGTCAAGCAATCTGGCTTCTTATTCTGTGAGGTAGACCCTTTGGTTTCTCTAAATCAGCCAAGTCAGTGAGCTAGTTCTCTGTTCTGTTTAGAGTAAACTTCAGACACAGAAGTGGAAGGCTTAGCTATGGACTGATTCTCAAGTTATCTACAGAATGTTCATTGGATACCTCCAGTCCCCTACCACATGACCTAGACCTACTGCTATGGCAACCAGTTCCTAGAAGTATATGCTCTGTATGACCTGAGATTACTATTCAGAATTCAGAGAATATGGTAGGGCTATCCTCCATGATGATGGAGAAGGGGATGGCCAATAATGTGTCCCTACTTGATTCCTCGGATGGATGATTCCGATTGGGAAGGTCCTAGCAGGACAAAGCCATGAACTCTGGTCCTGCTTGTCCTCTCAACCCTGTTTCTCTGTCCCCAGTCCCAACACTTGAGACCACTAACCTGAAACAGGCTACCAGCATACACCGGCATACAAGTCACTGCTCCCAGAGTTCTCGCTCTGAGCCTGTATTCGAAGAAGAATGGCTTCAGGGTGGATAGACATTTTCAGAACTCCCCCCAGAGCTGGATTTTGCACGTTTGGTTTCTAGATGCTGAAACATCCTCAAGGATATGAGAAGTGCTTTCACTTTCCTGGCTAGCTCACTGCCCTGGGTTCTTCATACATTGGCCAGCAATTACAATGTCAAGTGGAATGTGAATGTGAATCTAGGAATATAGTTAGGAAGGGTAATCGGGAAACAAAAATAGGTGAGACACAGCACTTTTGCTAGAAGGAGAGGCAATTTATGAGAAAAGAAACCATGATTGCAGTTATGCTCAGTATCAAAATTTTGATCCACACTTGGAAGCTCAGTGCCCCTCTCACATAGCTCTGTATCTCCAACTCCCAGTTTCTTGTTGTTTTGTGACTAATAATTTGTTCACTCCTTATAGGGCTGCCCTTTTATGGTTGGATCAGGGAAGGCCTGAAAGCTTAAAATCCCATTCTATCTTGCTCCAAGGAAAGCTTGTAGCTCTCTTCCCTTCAGGGGGCATGAATTCTGGGTTATAATGCACACTCCAACAATCCTTTAACCCTTTCTTTCTTCCTTTCTTCCTTTCTTCCTTCCTTCCTTTTTCTCTCTCTCTTTCTTTCTTTCTTTCTTTCTTTCTTTCTTTCTTTCTTTCTTTCTTTCTTTCCTTCCTTCATTCTATTTTTCTTTCCTTCCTTCTCTCTTTCCTTCCTTCTCTCTTTCTTTCTTCCCCTCTTTCTTTTTTCTTTCTTCTTTTCTTGTTTCTTTCTTTCATTCTTTTCATGATCTGACTAATGCTAACTGTTGGATTTCTGCCTACTTGTCCTCCTCCATCAATAGAATCCCAAGAGCACTCCTAAATCAATAGTACACAGATCTTTCTCTTAGGTCTATTTCTGCAGAGCCTCACACAGGAGAGCAATCATCTTGCCAAGTGCCAGGGTTCAGTGACTTCAGACCACTCGCTGTCTGGCAGACAAAAGACAAGCAAACAAGCAATTGTAGTCAAGTCTATCAAATGTCGAGGCACACACATAGCACAAGAAGACCCAGAGCTTCGGGCCTATTTCTGTGTGGTCTAAAGGACTGGATCAGGAGGCACAAGAACAGGATGTAGGGGCAGCATAGCATTCTGCCTTTGTCTTTTATGTAGTGGGTGCTCTGAGTCACTCACTGCTTCTCTGAGTGACTTCCTTCTCCTTCTCCTTCTCCTTCTCCTCCTCCTCCTCCTCCTCCTCCTCCTCCTCCTCCTCCTCCTCCTCCTTCTCCTCCTCCTCCTCCTCCTCCTCCTCCTCCTTCTTCTTCTTCTTCTTCTTCTTCTTCTTCTTCTTCTTCTTCTTCTTCTTCATTTCTCCTTTTTTAGAATGTGTAGAACACATAGCTACTGGGCTGTTACAAGGATGAGATCATAAGTGGTATATGTTTGTATAGTTCCAAACTCCTAGTAAGTATTCCATGTCAGAAGCTCCTTTTGGGGACACCCTATATCTTTCCATCAAAATAGACCTGGTACAGTGGTTCTAAGGATGGATGCTCTTCACACAGCCTATGTATAATGATGTCATTGCATCTGGTCTCAGAACCATGAACTTTCCAGGGCTGGTCACAGAAGAGGGTTTTTCCTGTGCTTCTGCCCATCCCTTGCACCTGAAGGGTTGGAACCACAGCTCATTTTCCCAAGCTACCCTGTCAGCACAGTTTTCCTTAGACCATCTTCAGCTTTCTTCTTTGCTTGGAATGTTTGTCTTTGAAAGAAAACATTCCAAGTTGCCCCATATCTTCACTGCCTCAGGCTCATGAAAAGCTAAATCCGGTCTTGGCTCTCCAAAAAAGAATAAATCTCAGCCTGCCCCCAAAGAGGCTGCTGTCATAATTACATTGCCGTTTGGAAGTAATTTTGACTTAATCACATTACAGGGAGATTGTACCATTTCCTTGACCAAAGTTGGCTCCAAATTGGCTTGCTATTTTCCTCTGGTCCATGGATACATCTATCTCTTTTTTTGGACATTGTTTGCAAGGAAAATATCTGGCAGTTAGAAAGGGAGATCAAATGCAGTGCCATAGAGTGTCTCTGATTCCTTCCACAAGGAAAGCAGGGTGATTGAGTTGTCACTTGCAGGTCCCCTCTCAAGTTATGTTCCTGATGCCACTGGAACTTCTGAGAGGACTAGAGTTGGCTCAGCCACTGCCTCCCAATGGATGATGTGAGGAATGAAACTAGACTAAGCTCTGCTCTCTTCTTCAGATTCTCTTTCTGTATCTCTGTCTTTCTCTGTGTCTCTGTCACTCTCTGTCACTCTCTGTCTTTCTCTGTCTGTCTCGGTCTCTCTGTCTTTCTTTCCCACTACCTAGATTCTCCTCTTCCATGCCACCAAGATAGCACCCATCTATGAGGTTTTCAGTGAGCTGCTCTTTCTGTTGTCTGAAGGACAGCCAAGGTATACCATAGCACTGATCACTACAGGGCAGCATAAAGGACATAAGGAGCCTGACTCAGAACAGCACTCCATTTATGCTGTAGGAATGTATCAAAAAGAAGAATGTGAGCTGGAATACAGGGAAGATGGAGAGGCTTCTGGTTGGCCTGAGACAGGAGGGATGAAAGGGAACCAACCATCCCAAGACAGGAACATCCAAATGGCGGCAGCTTCTTAAGAACAAAGATTGGTCGGGTAGTGGTGGTACATGCTTTTAATCCCAGTACTTGGAAGGCAGAGACAGGTGGATTTCTGAGTTTGAGGCCAGCCTGGTCTACAGAGTGAGTTCCAGGACAGCCAGGGCTATACAGAGAAACCCTGTTTCAAAAAACAGAGAGAGAGAGAGAGAGAGAGAGAGAGAGAGAGAGAGAGAGAGAGAGAGAGAGAGAAGGCTGGATTAATATGATGCGAGTGAAGAGCTTCAAATGCCAAATAATGGTCTGGATCAGACTTCAGCTGGCAAGTTCATTGTGGGGACATGCAGGAGTTAATTAATCAAGAACAGTTTGGAAAGATGTTTCCTCTGCATACCATCTTCCATCCATGGTAAGTGGGAAAGCCCATGGAACCTGGAGAAGAAGATAGAAATCCATTGTAGGGAACATAGGACTCTTTTTCTACAAAGATGGGAGACTCAGGCAGGGAGTAACTAGACAGAGTATTTAAATTGGAAGAGCATGGAGAATGAGGGAGGTTTCATTATTACTTGTTGACATTCTTTGAAATGTTCCAACAAGCTCTGTCACGCCTAAAATTATCCATGAGTAGCAGGTTAATCCCCGTTCTGGGACCCTTTACTACATGTTGTTATTTGAGCCTTCTTAGTCTTGTGAAGCAAAGGCACCGGCAAGGCAGAGCTTGCTCCATCTCTATCCATTTCTTCTTCCTCAGCCTGGTCCAAAGAACTGACAACACCTTCCTCAGCAATGGATACCCTCCAAAACACGAGATCCTCTTACGTGTCTGCCTCCTAACAAATCACTCAATAACAGAAGTCAATGGAAGATCATTGACATAGAAGGGAACTGTCCTACATTCTGTGCTTCACAAGACACCTGCTAGCTGTTTTCCTTCTAGGGCAGAAAATGGCCCTTCCTCACTATGGCCAGAGTCTTGCCCCAGTGGGCCATGAAGATAACACCAGAAAAAACTGTCCAGGAGGGCTCAGGAAGAGTTTGGAAGTGGTTATTAATGAAGGCCAGAACAGTGATCACACAGAAGAGGAACTAAATGTGCTGAGGGTGCTGAAACGAAGAATGCCTGTTAATAGCACTAGCGACAGCTCATAGATCACTCAAAGACAGACTGAAGCTCATGCTGTCTTAAGGGATGCAGGCTGCATGCTAATTACCCAAGAGGAGCCGAGCATGGCGGAGCCACCTCTGCTGCCTGCTCATCCACAGCGATAACAGCACGCATTCTGTGTTGTTGGTGGGACCTTCCCTAGCCTGATGCCCTGCTACAGAGCCCAGAGTTTGCAGAAAAATTAACCACTTTAGAACACGAGTAAAGACTTGAAGCTATGATCTAATGAGAAGACCTGAGAGATGTTGTAAATCTCAGAGTCTCTGCAGCAGGCACTGGGACAGAAATTCTCTGAAAGAGACCAGACTCAGACATCAATGAAATCAGCGTTCGATACACATGACAGCTGAGACATGGATTTGGTGCAAATGGAGTGGCCTCACATCCTTTCCTCCAGGCTACTTGATTTTCTTTTCCTTTTCAAAAATGTGTCTGAGGGCATGGATGGTAGCTTGGTTAGTAACGTGCTTGCTGCGCATGCCTAAAGACCCGAGTCCAATCCTTAGAACCTACATAAGAAAGCTATTCATGATATTTGCTTTTCATAACTAAAGTTATGGAGGCAGAAGCAAGCTGATCCCTGTAGTTTTCTAGCCATTTAACCTAGATTAACCAGGACAGTAAGAGACCCTGCCCTCCAAAACAGGTAGATAGCACCTGGACATAAGAACTGGAGTTGACCTCTGACCTACACACAACACACACACACACACACACACACACACACACACACAGAGACACACATAGACACACACAAGCATACATGCACCGGGTGGGGGGAGAGAGAGAGAGAGAGAGAGAGAGAGAGAGAGAGGGAAGACCAAATGAGAAGGATGGGCTGTGTTCTCCAGCTGCTCAGCTGTGTCTGGAAAGGATTGAGAGGTGTCAGCATAAGCTTGACTGGGGAAGCCAGAGTCTGAACATAAATCTAAAATGCAATTCTAGTTACATGTCAAAAGAAACACCCATGAGATACCAGAGCCTTGTAGTCTGCCTAGAAGACTGTAAAGATCTCCCACCTTCGAAAACTTTCTAATGATAGTAATAACAGATCCTCAGAATGAGTGTTTTTAGCACGCCGTCATTGGCATTGTAAAATGAGAAATCGAGGGTGTTCTAGATGATTTTTTTCATGAATGCTCAGAGTTGAAAGGGTGAAGGATAAACCACTTTAGTCCCCTCCCACTGCCCCAGGCTGCCCAGCTTTTCTGCTGTGGCTTTTGCAGAGTGCTGGGATGCCTGCTGTCCAGTTCTTCCTGAATTCCATCCTCTGGAAGGCCAAGGTGTGGGTAGATGCTGCACTATTTCCTAGGCAAATTGAGCTGGCATCTCTTTTGGAAAAAGCCAAAAACAGCTTCAACAACTCAGGGATGAGATTAAACATGGTTAATCGTCAACCTCCCTTTTCAGCCCATCTACTCCAATTCCTTTTCAGCCACTCCTCAGGAAAACCCTCTTCTCTGGATCTATAGGAGTTCTAGTTTCCTAAAGAGCTGAGTATGAAATATGGATGACAGCAGAATGTATTAAGGGAGGAGCTCAGATTCAAGGTCAGCTTGCAAGGTGATTCTGTGAGCAACTGAGTCAGGGAAGAGAAGGCATGTTCTAAGGACTGCTAGACATGGGGGTGGCAGATCTGCTGTATGGGCAGGCCTGGGTTTCTATCACAAAAACCCATACATGGAATAGTGTAGAGTCATAGAGATTCCTTCCTCACATTTTGAAGGCTGGGGAAGCCCTGATCAAG
The DNA here is from genome assembly GCA_019843815.1 of Montemys delectorum. NCBI lineage: Eukaryota > Metazoa > Chordata > Mammalia > Rodentia > Muridae > Montemys > Montemys delectorum. Next base: position 21,932 of record JADRCD010171435.1, read on the forward strand.
AAGCCATGGGGTCCAGTATCTGGTGAGAGCCTACTTCCTAGTTCATAGATGGCTATTTCCCATTGTGTCCTCATGTGGTAAAAGGGGCAGGTGAGCCCCTTACTCTCTTTATATAAGGGTTCTACTCCTCTTATTTAGATCTCATATACTGTCTAAAGATGCCATCTCAAATGCTGTTATACTGGACAGTGGGGTTTATCGTGAATTTGGGGTGACAGAATGGACATTTTCTCTAGTTTATCTACTTTCATCATGAATCCCAGTGGGAAGTTGGCCAATCACGTTATTTTGTGGAGGCAATAGAGAGGCACATAGCTGATTTTCCAGAAAGACAGATCCTGTCAGGACCCAAGCCATCTATCTCACTGTCATTCTCTGGGGGGAGGGGGCATCTTTTTGATGACGATTTCCTCACAGGAAACTAAACACTACTGTGTTCTTCTTCTCAGTTCTAGAGTGACCAGAAGCATTATGGCCAACCATGCATATGTTCCTCTAATGATTCTATAGGAAAGTTTTAGAAGAATCAGTTACTGATGTAGTCAATAACCAGGATTGCACTAGGGCACAAAATGTCCAGAAAGTGAAGTTGGGTACATAGGCCGTTTGTTTGTGCCTTCTGTTGCATTGCTTTCCACCAGAGCTGAGAAAGACACTCTTATCTCACTGGTCCTGTTTGGATAATGTTCAGCCAGGTTGCCACGCATTTGGTGTGAATGTTTTTTTCAGGTATCAGATACTCCTCAGGGGCAGGACAGTGGATGAGAAACTCCCCAAACTAGTGTCCCTGCACACCTGATTTTGTCCCTACTACGTGGCCCTTGAAGATAGCATGGGTGGGTGTCACAAGCTGGATGACAGATTGGCTACACATCCAGCTCCTGAGAACTCTCTTGGGGGCTCTGAGGAGCTAAGAGGGAGGTCATTTCAGACCCAAGGAGGATAGTATCTGCTGAACCCAGCAGAAGGATCATTGTAGAGTCCTCCGTCCCTTTCCTTTTGAAGATCAGGCTGAACCCAAAAGGAGGGAGAAAAACTTATTGGTTAGGATTGAGGTTAACACCCTGGAACAAATCAAAAATTTGTTCCCTACACTCAAGTGCTAGAGACAAGCAGCAGCCTGCCTCTGGGGAAAGTGGCCCGTCCCAAGCTTTGCTGTAATTCTGTAATTGTTAATAACTTTAATTGTGTCTTTTACAAACAAACACACATACAAAAAAAAAAAAAAAACCAAACAAAATGTTCATTCAAGGAAGGGTTATGTTCCTTCTCCGTGGGGGCTTGGCTGGGGCTCATGATTGTTACCCTTTAACACTATGAGATCTTGTCTAGGCAAGAATAAGTGGAAGGAAGAAACCCAGGCCACGGAGTCAAGCTCT
>JADRCD010171438.1:0-14687 GCA_019843815.1 Montemys delectorum
CCAAGCAGTCAGGCTAGGAATAGGCTTGGAATGATTTTATTCCTGTGGTGAACTCCGTCCCTTGAAGGTGCTGCTTTTCTGCTGCTTTTCTCTCTCCTAAGAGCCTGTTTCCTGCCGCAGGTCTGTCGCCGCCTTAATGGGGTCCGATTCACCAGCTGCAAGAGTGCGAAGGACCGTACCGCCATGTCAGTGACCCTGGAGCAGTGTCTGATCCTGCAGCACGAGCATGGCATGGCCCCGCAGGTCTTCACACAAGCCCTGGAGTGCATGCGCAGGTGAGTGAGGCTACCGCCAGGCTGCATCTGCCCAGCCACTTGCTCTCCCTTTGCTGTGTAAACTGCAGATGAGCCCATGCCTCTGCTCCACATGGGGCCCAGACTTCCAGCATCCCTGAGTTTGACCACTACTCACACTAATGGTCCTGTCAAACTCAGGCAATATTCTCTTAAAAGGGTGGAGGGACAAGCCAGCACTCTTTGAGCAGAACTGAAGTGGCCCAGTAGAGAGATGGGCTGGCTTGGGGTCAGACCATTCAACAGTGACGGGAGCCACCTGGCTGTGGGTGGGGTTTAGAGCCTGTGCTTTCTCAGCAGGCAGCTGCTTTTACATAGTATATTTATATGCACTGTATACTTCCAAACTCCAGGGAAGGAACTGTGTCTGCAGGTTGCACTGGTTTGCTCTGCTACTTCTCTAGTAGTGGACAGAGATTGCTCTCACGAGCAAAATGTCCAGTGAGTGTTTTATGGAAATAGCTGTCTGTGTGCCCTGGCCACCTCCCCCTAATAATGTCCTGATTCTGAGGCAGCAGATGTGTTTGCAGAATGAAACCCAGAATTCAAATTGTCCTCTGTTGATGGATGCCTTGTTTCAAGCACTGCTGGGAAGCTCCCTACCCTGCATACCAAAAGAAAGGATAAGAAACCAGTCCTCCCGTCTCCTTTGATGTAGTCACCAATGCTGTTACAGTCTGTTTCCAACAGTCACTCTCCTGAGCGTTCTGCACCATCTGTCCTCTCACTGAGTCCTTGACGTACTCGATCCTCTTATCCTTTCTGTATGTTTCTGCACTTGACCTTCTCACAACGCACAAAGGGATGCCTGAGCTAGTGGCTCTTGATAGGAGCTAAAGTGGCGTCGTTTCATTCCTGTCTGTCTCCAAGTTCATTTAAACCTCTCTGTTAAAGCTGCTCACTCCATGCCTCTGTCCCTGGTGATGGAAAAGCAACAATCTGTGTCCAGAATATGTGTACCCTTTTAGTCTCAACATTCCATGTGATCCTGGTTCTGAGGGTGGCAGCTATTCAGCGCTCCATTAATTGTGCAGTGTGGAGAAAGCCTGATCTAGTGAGCCACAGATGTTAACTACTGAGGACGTGAGGACAACAGACAGGGGTCCCAGTGGTGGTACAGCAAAGGCTAGGACCAGTGTCCTTCAAAGCCATACCCCTAGGGACCACTATCTCCAGTGGTACCCCCCAACTGAATCCCAGTAGTAATGCAATAAATTACAGCCCAGTCAGTGGGTTAATCTATTGATAAAAGCAAAGGCATCATGTCCCTGTCTCCTCTCGGTGGGGTGCACCAGCTGGGGCCCACAGCATCAAGACAGGAGTGAGCTCCAGTCTCTTTAGAGGCCGTAACACCCTGTCCCAGATTTACCTGTGCCTCATTCTGGGCACATTTGAAAGTTTTGAGACCTTTTTGTTCTGCTTTTTGTTCCCAGTTCTTACCATTAATTGGCTAAAAGCAGCCAGTAACACCCTGCAATAACTTAAACAAGAGTTGCTCTGACAGCCATCCACAGGGCAAGGACAAAATATAGATAAAATATCGGGAAGCTCTTTGCTAGACTGTAACATGGATGGCCTCTGATCTGCTCTCATTGCCCTTTAGACTCTGCTTACGGCATTCGAAGGCTCGCTTAGGTTGCTTCCCCAGACTTTTCTGAATTCCTCCTGAGTCTGATGATCCAAGGGTCACAATACCCTACTTCTCCAGTGCATATTTGTGTGTGGCTCAGTTTCCTGCTGCGGTGACACCTGGCTGAGGCTGAGCATAATGGCACAGACAGAGGTGGCCCTCTGTCCCACGTAGGAACTGAAATCCTCAGCAGTAGCTCTCATGGGCAGCCACAGTGGCCTGGCAAGCAGCCCTGGCACACTGTGGTCATCAGTCAGTGCTTGCCTGCTTGCACAGTGTCCCCTCGCTTTTGTAGCTGCAGAAGCTACCTACTCATGTGCACACTGTTCTCTCACATGTCCTGGGGCCTGAGTCAGTGTTGATGTTTGTGAGGTAGGGATGATGCTTCTTAGTCATGTGGTTCCAGATGCAACCTCAAAACCACCTTCCCTTTTTTGGTACTGGGGCTTGAGTCCAAGGCCTAGTGCCAATTAGCATAGTTTACCATTGAGCTACAGTCAGCTCCCAGGACATTGTTTCTTTAGCACTAAAAGAAGGAAAAATCTTAAATTTCCATTGTGAATCTGGTTGACTCCATTTTTAAGAATCATCTTCTAGAACAATCCATTTCAAAGTGGGGGACAAGGTTGTGTCACCCCTCTGACACTCTGAGACTTGAGGCAGGTGTGGGAGGATACGGCCCTGGATTGACACCCAGGTAAATGACTTTTGTTTGTGTGGCTCAAGAGGCAGCTTTGTACGCACGCCACCCAGGCGTCTGTGAGAAGGTCAAACCCCATGGTTCTTCATGTTCAGCTTGCTTCTCAGAAATGCTCATCTGCAGCATGTGGGGCATGGTGGGCGGGCGGGCAGGTGGCATGGAGCTGCGCTTGGCCAGCTGAGAGAGGGTGAACATGGACAACCATCCTTCAGCCTGAGTGTGTTTACTTTGGTGGATGCAGGATTCTTTTCTTATCTTCACTTCTCTTCTCCCCTTCTCTTCCTGTGACTGTGCTGGTTCTGTTTGGTCTTCTGTCCACACTTCTCTGCATCTCCTTTTTCTTTCTGTTGTGGCTCATTCCATTTTTTTTTTTTTAAAATCTTATCTTTTGGTTCTTCTTTCTCCCCATACTTTTGGGTAAAACCCATCGCATGTGTCTTTTTCTTTCTTTCTTTTTCTTTCTTTCCTTTTCCCCTTTTCTTTTCCTTTCTCCCAACTTTTTCCTTTTCACAGCATTGGAACACGGGAGGTAGTCACCCAGAAGAACTTGAGCGGCCTGGTGCCCATCCGAGACTTAAGGCTAGACCCCAGCCTCCTTTGTTCTATTCCTTTATTAGCTTTGAGCCCCAATCTACTGATTGTGTGGCTCTTTCTGAGCATAGCATACCTGGTGACCAAATTGCGTTGCAAATAGATATCATTATGAAAAATTAGTCACAAGGCAGACAAAAGTGCCCGAATATGTCCAGCCACCTTGTACCAAACTGGACAGAAGGAAGGTGTCAAAGCAAGGTCTGCCGAGAAATATCTCATGCCTTACAGTTTGACGTTCTGTTCTTCTGAATTGTATATACCTGCCAAATTTTTTCATCAAGAGGACTCGTTCATTTCAGTTGTGTAGCGTCTTCAGTGCTTGTAACATGTTCTTCTGGTGCCTGTGACTGCAATATTTAGCTGGCCTGGGACTCCTTGTACGAATATCTTCCGATGTATAACTATTTATTACCTGTACATCTTGTGCGCCCTGTTTCAAAAGAAAGGGATGCTGTCTGAAAAGAATTTGTATATTTGATACTATTCCTTAAGTGTATCGCTGACCTTCCTTGCCTTTGACAAGAAAAAGATGCTTATCGACTGGTTTATCTAGATGACCCCATGTAATCAACTGTACTTCCTATTACCTTTCAAAGTGTAGTCCTGGGAGGCAATAGCAAATAGTTTGCTGGGTCACACTTGTTCACATCCATTTCTTTCCCCTTGATGACGACGCAGCTGTGGATACAGGCGCACATGCCACCAAGTCCAGTACATCACATGTTGCATGTGACTTCAAGGTTGTTCCTAATACAAGTACTAGTGAGGGGTGTATACTTTTTCTTGAAATAACATTTTTTAATTTAGAAACTGTATGTTTAATTCCAGATAAAGCCTAGATATCTTTTTTTCTTTTACTATTAAAATAAGGCTACTAATGAACAAAAAAAATCAAAATGTCCTAAAAAAAAATGAGGCTTAAGTTTTGGCAGTTGTGAGACTTGGGGCTGTGAGGAGGAGGGATCCCTCTGGGTTTTGGCACTGCTGCTCTTCATTTTAACATGGTACTGCTCCTAAAACAGGATGACTAGTAACCCTGACATCTATGTGTGGCAGAGAGTAAGTGTCTTCTATGAGAGTAGCCAAGTCACCTGGGAATCAGTCCACAAGCCTTGTGTAAGACGTGGTGAATGGCTTCTCCATTGTCTGGTCCATATTCGGTTGTGGTTCCTATTTTGACCTCCACTTGAATAAAGGGAATTTCTTTTCTTGAGTCTGGTGGAAAACCTGGAGTGCCTTAGAGAAGCCAGAGTTTCTAGTACTTGATATTCTCATGTTCCCAAACTCACCCACCATAAATCTAGCCCTTCTATTATCTCCCCAAGACTTCCTAACTAGACTTAGAGGATTTTCTCTGGTTTAGATTCCTCTGAAAGAGTAAATAAGGTCTAGGAGTTGCAGAAGCAGTTAGTAGTGAATACCAGATGCCAGACAGAATCTGTAAATTGGGCTGGGTAAGCCTGCCCTTTGCAGATCTCAGTACTGCAGGATCCCCAGGGCAGGCCTCACCTCTGTGCCTCCATAAAAGCAGGTGTATGTGTCTCTCCTAGTATAAGCATGGTGAGAGGCATCTTTCAGTGTCTCACCCATTGCCAGCTGGCATTAGTCACCAGACAGACACAGTCAATGATTCTTTGAAAGGAATATTTGACAGGTGCCCTTCCACCTCAAAGCATGTGCTTCAAGCCTCTAAGACCATTTTGTTTGCTTCATTTGCATAGGGGAGACAGAACCCATAGCCTCCTTCCATCTGCATTCCACAGCCTCCCATTCCTTGCTCCTGGTCAATACCCTCCTGATACCATGGAGGTGACTCAGGAAGGCATCATTTCCAGGGTTGTGCTGTGGCCAAGCAGAGAGAGACCATAGACAGGTGAGGGAGGCCTATAGAGTAACTAGGCTCTGTCCCCTAGGGACCAGGATGTCCATAGCTCTTTGCAGGGACTCTTTCTCTGGACTGTTGTACAGCAAAGAGAAGCAATCCTGGTTAGAGAAATCCCTACCTCCAACCCTGGGCAGGGGGACTCCTGTCAGGACCCCATGGTCTCGCCTGTTGTGCCAGCCACCCTTCTGTTCTATATGGCCTTGGCTGAGGGGATAAATGGGTCAGAAAGGCAAGCAGTGAGGTTCCTTGTTCCTCTTCCAGGGCTGAGCAGAATACAGCACAGCACCCCGAAAGGCAGGCTTTGGAAGTAAACCCCAGCACTGGGAGATTTGCATTTCCTTTTTGCCCTAACATATTAGGGAGACTAGGAGACCAATCTGCAGTGTGCTCTTCTTTCATGCTGTATTTTAACATCATTAAGGCCTTTTGCTAATGAAATCAAGCCAAATATATATCAGAATCTTGTCTACTTCAGCAAGAAATGAGGGGAAAGAGGATGAAGAGAAGCTCCGAGCTAGATCGCTGTTGGTGCCGTGATGGCCTCTGTGTTGTTTCTGAGTAACCCTGGGCTGTGGTTGGAGACAGCCAGTGAGTGCTGCCCCCGCTGCAGCCAGCAGCCTTGGGCATAGAGAACCAGATGCAGGAGTTCTTGTCAGGGTGCCCGTAGGACATGGCTGTTTGCGTTCTCTGAGCTGGGCTGACTGGCATTGCTCCCCATGTCTCATTCAGGCCAAGACACTAAAACAGAGACATCCTTCCACACAGTCACCCGCCATATCTGCCATGGAAGCCTCCAGAAACGTAAAGACAGAGGTGTTTAGGGTTGTCCTTTAGAGTTCCCATTCAGATATCCAAAGTTCATGTTCTTAGAATGAGATAATGGTTGAGATAACACAAAATAATCAGTAGTTACACAGTAACTAAATCTGTATTGCTAAAATCTTCCTGAAACCTTGTCATGTATTATTGCCCCTAAAGATACTGTAGCAGTGTTGTCAGTGAGGTGTTCTGCCTCAGGCCACCATGCTGGACTCTGAAGACCTTGTCCCAAGCCTTCCAGCCAGGTCATAGACACCTGCAGATCATGCTGGTAGTGGTAGCATGCAAAACAGGCATGCCAGCCTGGGCATAAAACATAGGTTAAAGGCATAATCTAAATTGTAAGTCCATGTATTCATGTACAATGTATGCAGCCAGCTAAATGCAGTATTAGCTCCTTCTATGTGTGAATACAGAGGCCGTCAAAGTTTATGTTACTGTTGGGCATTTATTCAGTAGGTGGGTGGGTTTGAGGACCCTTCTGTCTAAATGCAGAAGCCATATGTGAGAAGGGAATCTCCAAAGCAAATCCACTGTGCACAGGAGCCGACAGCTCTGCTGTAAATACTTTTCTATTGTCCGATTCTTGAATGTCTTTGAATGATGCTGTCTTTGGCTCTCGGTGGCCTGGGCTTTGCTCAGCTGACACATGCAGCCTAGGGTTTGAGGCTCTGGGACGAAGAAGGGCAGCATGTGGCTGGAGCAGTTGGCAGCAGAGCTGGATGCTTTTCTAACCTGCCTGTGCTCATTCTCTTTTGAATAAACATTACTGCCTCACCAAAAAGTACCTGACATGTTCTTAATAAGGGACTGTCATTTTCATTTTGAAAGGCTTGAGCTGCCTTTTTTTTTTTTTTTAAATGTAAGCTGTGTGGTCTTCATAGAATTTGAATACTTTTTTTCAAACCACTGCTTCTTGGTAACTGCAAATTTTACATCTCAGAAGGGAATTTTTACTGAACTTGATAACTGTGTGATTTTATTGCTACTCTGTGAACATTATAAAAATAGTAAATTTCACTGCATGTAGAGAGGCATTCATATTCAGCCTCACTTTTGGCTGTTAGTGTTATGCCCACCCCAGAGCTTTGCCCAGAGAACTCCCTTGATGTTCCTCTGTGGCCTCCCTGGCTCTCCATCCTCTTGGGCACCATGTGTTTTGCCCCTGGGTTGCTATGACATCCCTCCATCAAGTACAGCTGGGATTTGTGTTGGCGGTGAGTTCTCTTAAGGGCAGAGCAGGTGAGCTCACATGGGGCTCAGTGGTTCTTGTACAAGAAGTGGCTACAATGGAAGCAGCTCACATGGAGAGTAGTGGTGAGTGACCCCCTAGAGGTCAGTAAAGCCTTCACAGAACATCAGCCTGATAGCCACGAGGACCCATTTTGCAGACAGTGCGTGGGCCTATGTGGGTGTTTTGCACTGAATTGCTGCCCCTAGTTGGAGACAGACTGATCAGAGCAGCCTCCTCAGCCATATGTTTTTTGATACTTGTTGAATTCTGCAAGGAAAATCAGTATGTGGAGTTTGCAGTGGTCACAGCTTTTGCTAATATACACAAGGTACAGTGTTTCAGAAGCCATGCTAAGAGTAAAATATCCCCATTCATTCCATTTGCTGTCTAACAGTCTTTGAGCCACAGGTTATGCTAGGACCCAGATAACCAAACCCAGGATACACGCAAAATCATGGACTTTTAAAGAATTGTGTCTGCTTAGATACAACACGGCTCTGGAACTCCCAGCCCACAGTCGCACCCAGCATGTGTCTGTCTCTGTGCTTCTTAGCTGCTTTGTTCAGAACCACCATCTTACGTGTGTGCTTGTTGTACATGAGTCCAGCAGCCATTGTAATTGATCCTTTTTAATGCTATGGAAATAATCATTCATTTCATCTTAGTTTAAGTCTTTCCTTTGTTCCTTTTTTACTGCTGTCATTTCTTGTGCTTGTTTTTCCCCAGTGAGGGTTGTCGGCGAGAAAACACAATGAAGAATGTTGGAAGTCGCAAATATGCATTTAACTCCCTGCAGCTGAAGGCCTTCCCCAAGCATTACAGGCCTCCAGAGGGGACTTACGGAAAAGTTGAGACATGAACACACGGTTTCCTCTAATTAGCTGTTACGTAATCAATGTGGGTCCCTGTAGTGTTACATATGATTCTTCAAGAAGACCTGAAGGATTGCTTATTATTTTTGTGTTTTTAAAGACATGTCACTGAAGAGTCTATGGAGCATGATTTTGTGCTGGAATCTGTAGGGTCACATGTGGGTCAATAGTGTGGATAGTAACGGCTGCTCTCAACAACAGCTTTCAGCTGTCACTATACTGTTAATGTCATAGTTCCTAGATGCCAGCTTGGTTTGCCTAAAACTCCAGCAGACTTTTTCAAATATCCACTTAGGTCCGGCTCACCCCATTTATTTTTCTATTCAGTAGCTCACAAGTGAGCATTGGCTTAAATTCTACTTTCAAAAAGACTGAATATAAAACAAGAAGTACCTACCCCCTTACACTTCAGGTCCCTGATAGAACAGTAGATGTTTGTTAACTCAGCTTAGGGAAAAGAACCTCCAGGCTATGAGAAAGGCGGGTTCTAGTGGCCCTCAATGGCCAGTGGATGGAAAGCTTGTTTGGTCACACCAGGAGCTCACACACCTGGGGCCACACTGTTCCTACCCCTCACAAGTCATAGATGAGTGTCTGCTTGAGATGTAAAGCCAGCTGTGAGGTCCCTGGACTTTGCTCCCCACCCCCACCCCACCCCCACCCCACCCCGGTATGCTCCACGTATGTTTAGCTCTACCCCACAGGGTGTATCTCCGTTTGTTCTCTGGCAGTCAGGACTTTCAATGTGGCTTGTCAGGTGTCTGGGAGACAATTCTCAGATGGAGATTTAGGGCCAGAGAGACAGTAGAAACTTAGATATTTTCAGAATGTTCTTCTGGGAGCTTTCTAATAATCTTCCAGAAGACCATAAGTCATGTTTGAATGTCTAGAGAAAGTGTCTTAGTTTCTGGTTTGCAATAATGGTTACAGTCTCCCTTCTGTTTCATGGCTACTGAGAAACAGTTAAAATTGTCCCCTACCTTGAGAGTCTAAGAGGATTATGGGACAGGAAACGAGGGATTTCATAGACAGTGTAGTCTGCTCATCTTTTATGAGGTGATGATGAGTCTTATCTGCACATGGCAGATTGTTTTCTTAGAGGTTTATGTTTTATAAGTTCTGTTCATCATAATTCTGTTTACATGTTATTTAAAAGGCTGTAAAAAAGAAGTGTATCTGGACTGATCATGTGTATCATGAAGCGGTCACTGAAGTGTATCATGACACTGATACTAATGGTCTGTGACCACCATGGGGTTCTTAGTTTTATTTTGGCTCCTTTAGAAACAGGTAACAGCTTAGATCTGGTACATTTGAGGCTTAGACAAGTCCAGTCTTGGCAAGAGCCAGGGAGGGTGCAGGCATCCCTCTCGCAGTGTGCACACAGCCTCCCGTCTCCCGGTGCCTACTGGGAGGAAGAAGTGCTCTGCTAAGGGGTGGTGTGGCTTGCTGCCCCACCCTCCAGGCACCCCAAGCCTCCACTCAGGTCTGCTCTGGTGGTATCAGATTGTCCTGAGGCCTCAGGCCCTGGTCGGGCCCTGATCAAAGATGGCTGAGTCTCAGTGCGGCTGGCTGAGCCTTTTAACTCTTTGTTGGTTCATTTACTCTTAGTTTTTTTGGTTTTTGTTTGTTTGGTTTTTCTCATTTTGACATCACTGCCTTTTAAAAATATTTCTTCGGATTTTAGAATTAAACGTTTCCCGTGTTCTCCAGCTTTCCTTTATGTCCAAAGGGCATTTGACCTGTCCACACTTATAAAGGGAACAGGCGAGTTGACTCATCTGTCAGCTTCTGGATGTGAATTATTTTCTCAGTTTCTGTTTTATAATACTAATCACTGTAAAACTCTAAGACTTGGCTAATCACAGAAAAGATTGTGGTTTCAGTGTTTTCTCTGAAGGCATTGTGACTGGTTTCCAGAGCATACCGCGTGCCTGGAAAGGTCATCTCACCCAGCACGGGCTCAGCAAGCTTGGGCTCAGTAAGCTCCTGGGCCTCACATAGGGGGCCGAGTTGTTCCCTGTAGGAGGAAAACAGTTTTACAGATGGCCTGTCCTGCGTCTATCCCCATTTAAAAGGAATGTGCAGTCTCTGGACAACTGGGAGTGCCGTGTGGATCCTGGCAGAGCTCCTGCAGCACAGCTGCCTTTACTGTCCTTTAAAGATGTAAAAATGTTGTACAGTACTGTTTTATCTCCCGACACTTGTATTTGCCCACCTTAGTGCATTTAAATACTTTTATTTATTTGTTTGGGACAGTATTAATATATATGAACATATAGTCACTGTTTTATATATTCTTAGCTTATTCAAAGCCATGTATGCTGTAAATGTGCTTGTCTTTAGAATGATAAAAAATAAAAACTGACAAGAACATTAAACTCAGTCTCACTCGATTCAGTCTCCTACACTGCAAGGATATTCTGCAGCTGGTGCCAGGCTGGGGGTCATGCCTGGGCTTGGGGGCTGGGGGTCGGGAGAGACTACAATCTTTTTAAACCATGTTTTTAGTGAGTTTGAATTAAGGTGTATGGTTAAGAATAGGGACATCATCAACTGGGGGACAAAGGTGGGGGTACAGGAGTCAGCTCTCAGTGGCTGTCTCATTCTAAACCTGCTCTTAAGGGTCCCAAGAGGGAGAAATAGCTTCTTATAGGTCTCTGTGGCTATCTTTATATATTTTTAATGCTATTTATTTATTGTGGTATATGATATTTATGCATTTTAATACCATTTATCTATCTGTGTGAAGGTGTGGGGTGTTGTGTGTGTGGTATGTGAGTGTGTGAGTGTGTGTGTGTGTGTGTGTGTGTGCATGCGTGCATGTATCTGGTGTCCCCGTACACTCATGTCAGAGTCAGAGGTCAGCTCTTAAGAGTCCGTTCTCTCCTCCTCCCACTGGAAGTCTTGGTGAGTTCAGGTGGTCAGGTGTGTCAGCAACAGTCATTCCTACCTGTCAGTTCTGTCACTTAAACACACCTTCTCCTTAAAGGCCCGTGTGACCCAGGAAGGAAGACAGACAAGCATACTCCATTTTAAAAGGGAAAATGGAAAGATTGGGTGTTCATTCACACGAGTGAGCGCTGAGCAGATGAGGGGTAGATATGGAAGCTTCTGTTTATCAGGCTCTACACTCCCAGTTGGATCCTTGCAGGCAAATGGGCCTGACCAGGATGGCCCACCCATGGGTGGGAGCACCAGTACAGTCAGCCCCAGTCACTCACACCATCCTTCTAGGGGCTAATGGGTGACTCTGGCTGGGAGAGCAAGTGGGGACTTTCTTTACTGTGCTCTGGATTGCAAGGACCCCTCTTCTTCCATGGCCTAGGAAGGCTTCTCCAACAGTAACCACATTGCTGTCACCACCCAAGTTAGGACACAGGTCCCTGGGGAGTAGCATAAAAATACTGATGTCCTCACTCCCCAAACCTCACCTGCACATGCACACTCTGAGTCCCATATAGACCTAACAGCAGTCTTTGTGATAATTACCTGGATCCTAGAAGACCAGTGTCTGTCGGTCAGTGACTCCTTTGCATCGCTTTAGACCAAAAAAAAAAAAAAAAAAAATGCTGAAGAGCCAAGCTGGTGAGAGCACTTAGCTCCCACAGCAAGCAAGAAACTGCAGCAAGCAGGAAACCTGCAAGCTTGATGGCATAGCTATTCTCCACCTTGTTCCTGTTTCTCCTAGAGACCCTGAGAGCAGATTTTCTAATCCCTGTTTTTCTTACCTGGCCCTGCCCCCCCCCATTCAGATTTGCTTCTTTCCCTCCATCTACTGCTGATTTTTATGGTTCCCAGGCCTTCTCTTTAACTTTCTTGTTCCTTAGGATGACAGTTCTATAGACTAAGGACTGCATGCAAATGTCTCCTACACTCCTAGGTCGTCCCAGACTTGAGTCTAGATTCCCCTGGACATCCAGCTAGATCTTGGTGTTCTGCCTATATACCTCATACACAGCATGTTGACAGGCTTGTGGGCGCACTTCCTCAAGCTAGTCTGAACAGTGACCCTGGTTTCTATCTTGGCTTATCCTTCCCCCAAATGCTCTCTGAGCCTTTGATTCCCTCCACCAACAGTAAACCAAGGGATACCATATACGGTCAGCACCCGGAAAAGCACACAGTAAAGTGGGCTACCTTGATCCATATTTTGGCTAACCAATCAGATAAATAGTATCTTTCTTTTCACTACCTGTATACACCCAACATTAAACCAAGAGCTCTTATCTGCTGAGCCATCTCTCTTAACACCTTAGCTTTTGTTCTTTCTGCTTCTATCCCATGCCTGTAAATTACCTCCCTGTACATATTTACCCAGACTCTGCTTTTTGAATTAGAAAAGTTAAGCTCTTTCAGTGTAGTCACCTCAGGGGTTACACTGTATACCTCACCAGCCTGTAGGTCTCCAGGTACAAATGTGTGGTGAGATGGCCACAATGTCTTTCTCAGCAACTTCTTCAGGGAAGGTCATTATGATTTCTACACATGACGTAGATTATATTCTCGGACAGAGGGTAGGTGTGCTGCTGAAGCACAGGGAGGACCGTCCTGTTAAATCTTCACACTTGCAGAGTTCAGGATCCCCAGTTAGTTCATCTCCACCAAGTTGCAGGATCCCATCCTTTGCTGCTCAGCATGCTCACTTTAAATGATACCCCCAGAGGGGGGATACTTGTAAGTCAGTGAGCACATGATTGCATGATCACATGATGAAGCTTGTCTTTGTTTTTGGCAGCTTCAGCCATGGACCACAGAAAGGAACGTATATGTGTGTGCGTGTGTGTGTGCGTGTGTGTGTGTGTGTGTGTGTGTTTAACTATAAAGGAATTTATTGGCTTATACAACTGAAAGCTGTGGCTTCCTACACTCTGGAGAGGCTGAGAACCTGGTGGTAGTGGCAAAACTGGAAGCCTCAGAACAAGAGACCAATGACACAGTCCAAGTGTGGACCTGAAGGCCCTGAAGCTCCCTAGGCAGTTGCTGGTGTATGTCTAATCTCTGCAGGCAATGCAGCAGCCAATAGACATTTGCTAGAGCATGCAGCACTGTCTGACTTTCTCTGTCTCTGGTTCTGGTCCATCTGGGACCTCAACCTACTGGATGGTGCAGCCCACATTCCTGGCCCGCCTTTGCAGTTCCTCTCCTATGTCAATCATATCCAAAGTGTCCTTCTAACACTCAGAAGCGGCCTTTTTACTAACCCTGGGGGCCACTCAGTCAGGTCAACTAGGATCAGCTATCAGCATATGCCATCAGGTCACTTAGATCTGTATCTTCCCTCCATGCTTTACCTTTCCCCCTACATCCTGGTCCCTCCATCTGGAACACTCCTCTCCCTCCTCCTGCTCCCTTCAAAGCTCATCTCTAATGACCACTTCAGAGAAAGTTCTTTAAATAGTCTCATCATTTAATTTTTAATAGTTGACTGTTTGTGAATGTATTTTGTAAAAGGCTTATTTACATTCTTCTAAAGGATATGTCATGCATATTTGGTCTGCCTTGCCGTTTACTTTTGCATTCATAAGGACGGGTTGTAATTCTTGCAATAAAGGAACTACTCAGAGTTTACTGGATGAGGGGCTGGCAAGATGGCTCAGCAGGTAAGAGAACTTATCATCAAGCCTTACAATCAGCGTTTGATCTCTTGTATCCACATGGTAAAAGGAGAGAACACCCTCTGGCCTCTGCCTGCACACATATGTTCACTCCACCTCACCCCACCCCCCAGTCCAAAGCCTACACTATGTTGTTTTGTCTTTCCTTGTAACCACCAGTTATTTTAGATGCAACAGAAGAAGACAAATTGACCAAATCAAAGGAGAGGACAAACTTGGGAGCACAGTGTGGCAGCGGAGCACAGTAAGTCTCCCTTGGGAGCAAGTGAAAAGGTGTATGTCTTAGAGTTTCTATTGCTGCCACAAAACAATGACCAAAAGCAAGTTGGCGAAGAAAGGGCTATTCGGCTTACATTTTCCTATTGCTGTTCATCACTGAAGGAAGTCAGGGCAAGAACGCAAACAGGGCAGGAACCTGGAGGCAGGAGCTGATGCAGAGGCCATGGAGGGGTGCTGCTCACTGGCTTGCTCCTCATGGCTTGCTGTTCTTATAGAACCCAGGACTACCAGCCCAAGGACTACACCTTCCACAATGGGCTGGGCCCCCTCCCCCATCAATCACTAATTAAGAAAATGGCCTACAGCTGGATCTTATGGAGTCATTTACTCAGTTGAGATTACCTCCCTTCAGATGACTTTAGCTTGAGTCAAGCTGACATAACTAGCCACCACAGCATCTTATCAACATGAGGCATGATGGAAATAAGAATGAAGGTGACATGACTTAATAGTCATCTGATGACACTAAACATTCTATCTCCTTTCCTCTATACTGGTTATATTTAATAATGAAACTTATTTAAATCCAACACTTGAAAAACCTGAAAATGAAATTTAGAAAAGTGGGCCAAGGATATGGACCAGTGGGTGGACGTGCTTGTTACCAGGCAGAAAGGCCTGAACTTGACTCCAGGAGCCATGTGGTGAAAGGAGAGCCCTGACTCCTATTGCCCTCCAACCTCCACATGTGAGTGGTTGCATGCATATTCCCCTCCACCACCAAAAAAATGTAAAAAACAAAACAAAACAAAACAAAAAAAAA
>JADRCD010171440.1:0-24803 GCA_019843815.1 Montemys delectorum
TTTTTTTTTTTTTAATGTAGATGCTATATGACCAGATGCTTCACTTCTCCACCATGTAAGGAGCAGCGAGATAAAACTGGTGCAGTGAGATCAGTTTCTTTCTTATGGTACTTGATGTTTTTTCCTTCCTTCTTTCTCCTCTTTCTTTTCTTCCCCCTCCTTCTCTTTCTTTTCTTCCTTCATATTCTGAGAGAGAATCTCAGTAGACAGCTTTTGATGCCCTGGAACTTGCTCACTACCCATATCAGGTTGGTCTCAAACTGGGATCATGATCCCCCCCTCTTAAATTACTCTTAACACGGTGTTTTATAAAATCAAGAAAAGAAATAAGTTAAAATAAAACAGACATGATCCTCCAGACTTCCAGAATGTGGAACTAAAAATAAATATTTTGTATTCTTCCCTATTTCTTCTATAAGCACTGAACTTTTCCAGTGTTATGTGGAATGTCCCTGCTTGTCTCCTTTGTGTTGCTGTTCTCATAATTTCAGTTACTACAAAACAAAATAATGTTTACTTAAACCCAAGCTCTAAGGCATCTCAGTATTCTATCAACAACAAAGACAACTACTCTTTTTTTCTTATTTATTTATGTATTTATTTATTCATTCACTTTACAGCATGATTATAGCCTCCTTCCCTCTTCTCCTCCCAGCCCCACCTTCATACCTTCTTCCTCATTCCCCCATTCTCTTTTCCTCAGAGAAGGGGATACCCTTCACAGGTACCAATCCACTTTGATACATCAAATTGCAGCAGGACTAGGTACATCTTCTCCCAGAGGCCAGACAGGACAGTCAAGCTATGAGAAAGAGATTCAAAGACAGGCAACAGAGTCAGAGACAGAACCTGCTCTAATTGTCAAGAAACCCATGTAAAGAATAAGCTGCATATCTGCTACATCTGGGAAGGGAACCTAGGTCTAGTACTTCATGCTCTTTGGTTGGTGGTTTAGTTTCTGTGAGTCACTATGGGCCTAGGTTAGTTGACTCTGCAGGTCTACTTGTGTCCTTGATTCCTCCAGCTCCATTAATCCTATCCCCTTACTCTACTTCAAGATTCCCTGAGCCACACCTATTGTGTACACCTATTGTGGATATCTATATCTGTTATCTATATCTGTTTCAATCAGCTGCTGGATGAAGCCGCTCAGAAGACAGTTATGCCAGGCTACTATCTGTAAGTATAGAGTAGAATACCGTTAATAGTGTCAGAGGTTGACTTTTTCCCATGGGGTGGGTCTCAGGTTGGGCCAGTCTTTGGTTAGCCATTCCTTTGTTCTCTGTTCCATCTTTATCCTGCATTTCTAGTTAGCAGGACAGATTTTGGGTAGAAGGCTTTTATGGAGGATTGGTGTCCCTCTCCCTACACTGGAAGTCCTGCCTAGCTACAGGAGGCAGACTTTTCAGGCTCCATATCCCCAAATGGTCAAGGTCCCAGCTAGAGTCACCCCCAAAGAACCCTGGAAATATC
Source organism: Montemys delectorum (assembly GCA_019843815.1). NCBI lineage: Eukaryota > Metazoa > Chordata > Mammalia > Rodentia > Muridae > Montemys > Montemys delectorum. The sequence goes on from JADRCD010171440.1 coordinate 1,474, forward strand.
CTACATCCCAGAGATGGCTCCACAATGATTTCTATTCTCTCTCCCAGCCTCTGCCCCCATCCCTGTTCCCCTCTCTACCTTCTTCTACCAAGTTCCCTCCCTCCAATTATTTCAGATGTCTATTTTATTTCCCCCTCTGAATGAGATTTGAGAATCTTACCTTGGGCCCTCTGTGTTATTTAGCATCTTTTGGTCTGTAGATTGTAGACTGGTTATTCTGTACTTTACAGATAGTATCTACTTATAAGTGAGTACATGCCATGGATGTCTTTCTGGGCCTGGTTATCTAACTCAGGATATTTTCTAGTTCCACCCATTTGTCTAAAAATTTCATGATGATCTTGTTTTTGATAGCTGAGTAGTATTCCATTGCATAAATATACCACATTTCCATTATCTATTGATTGGTTGAGGGAAATCTATGTTGTTTTCAGTTTCTGGGTATTAAAAATAAAGCTTCGATGAACATATTTGAGCAAGTATCCTTGCAGTATGGTAGAACATCTTCTGTATATATGCTCAGGAGTGGTGTAGCTGAGTCTTGCAGTAGAACTATTCTCAGTTTTCTGAGAAATTGATTTTCAAAATGGTTGTACCAGTTGTACTCCCTCCAGCAGTGGAGGAGTGTTGACCTTTCTCCACATCTTTGCCAGATGTGCTGTCACTTGATCTTTTGATCTTAGCCATTCTGATGTGTGTAAGGTGGAATATCAGGGTCTTTTTGATTTGTATTTCCCTGATGACTTATAACAGTGAAGATTTCTTTAAATGCTTCTTGTTCATTCAAGATTCATCTATTAAGAATTCTGTTTAACTCTGTACCCCATTTTTTATTTAGGTTACTTTGTTGGCGTTTAACTCTTGAGTTTTGCATATATTTTGGATATTAGCCCTCTGCCAGATGTAGGGTTGGTGAAGATCTTTTTCCAATCTGTTGGTTACCATTTTGTTGTATTGACAGTGTCCTTTGCCTTATAGAAGCTTTTAAGTTTCAGGAAGTCCTATTTATTAATTGTTGATCTTAGTGCCTGAGCTGTTGATGTTCTGTTTAGGAAATTGTCTCCTGTACCAATGTATCCCGTGTTAGGTTGAGGTCTTTTATCCACTTGGGCTTGAGTTTTTTGCTCTTATTGAGAGTCTGGCAACAAAGTATGGATACATGGACAAAGGAATGACCACCTTTTTTGGCAAGAAGGGAGAAGTCTGTAATTTAATCACAGTACTCAAAACACAGCTTTAGAATTTATATATTTTATATGTTGATATTTCTCATTTAATATTTAAGAACATAGATGACTATAAGTAATTAAGGTGACAAAAAATGCAACAGTAGATAAGGATGATCTACTGTAAATACACATAGATAAACATATACATGTGCACAAATATAAATGCATGCACACGGCTCTTATTTTGTAACTACAAAATCATAAACAACAGCAGTGAGTCTGTCAAGTAGCAATTTTGAGAGCTATAATAATTGTTTTGGTCATAATATTTTCAGAATATTCAGCTTATATATTCATATATTCAGTGTGAAAACAGGACAGTGTATAAGGAGGTTGTATTCCCAAGCTTCCAGGTGGCTTTTCTTTCTTGTTAGGATTTATGACTTATGTCATAGGATTTAATTATCACAGCCTTGGAACCTTTGCATTTTTCTCTGTTGAATGTCCTTGACTTTCTTATCAACACCAGCATAGCTTGTAGTATATTTGTTGTCTAGGATTCTCACACATCCAATTGTTTAAAAGTTTCTAATCCCTACATGGTACAGGATAGAAAATGATCTGAGGGAAGGCTGGTAGCCCAAATTGTGTGCACATATTTGACCCAAATAGGAACAAATTGTTCTAGGACTCTAATTTTTTTAATTCTGCAATTAATGTTTTTGCTTTTCTGTCAAAATAAGATAAGTCCAGGATTCTAGAAATATAGTATGATGATAGAATGCTTACCTAGTATGTGTGCAACCCCACATTCAATGCTTGGCACTCAAGGAAATAAACAGTCCAGCAAGTCTGTCTGTGCTGTGACACCTTTTTAACACAGATAGTTGCTATTTGTGACAGGTAGTTCAGAGCTCTAGGGGAGAAACCAGCTATATGGTTAAATTATATGGATTTTAGTGTATGTTGAAGAAAAGGGAATTTATATGGATCACTTCATTTTTCCACAAATAAATACCAAGTATCCTTCGTGATCTCATCACTGCTCTCCCTTTGGGGAAACTGGGATGATATTAAAGACCAGTCTATACTCTGGTAAATGATTCTACTGAATATGTTTGTCATCCAGATAAAACATCTGTTCTTGATAACATTTATAAACTATGTCTACTTAAATTTGCTCAAACAATGAAAGCATTGAGGACATTGATTGCTTTGTAAATATTTTTATTTTATTTTATTTTTTGAAAATTTGTATTTTGTTCTTATCTATTCACCACTTTTCTACCCAACTCTCCCCCTCCCCATGCTCTCCCTGAACATTCCTCACTCCCAAGTTCAAGTTTTTCCTTCTTTTAAAAATATAATCTGCTGAATAAAATTAGTTCTCCACAATGTGCATAGGCGTGTTTATTAAATGATAGAAAGAGAAGAAAAACATTTGAAAGATGATAACTAGTATTTTAAAAATTCACTGCAGTTTAGGCAGCTTAGCCACACCCCCCAAAAGGTTCACAGCTGGATAAGATTATTGGTAATTTTTCTCTCCAAGCAGCCTGAGGAGCACCTTCAGACAGTGATGTCTATCTAGCAGTGATGAAATTCGCAGGCCAGTACCAACTTACTTTCTTCATGTGAAACCATAGTGTATAGTGTCTTCAACAATAGGGTCTTATTATCAAGTTCTGGGGATATAATCATTTAACAAGTGATAAAGAACTGTCATGTCATTTCTGTTTTAACAGACAGCATAATCTTATTGAATTTTTGGTGATGTTTGCTAAAGGCACAGCCTTCCTGTACTACTGTTATTGCTGTATCTTTTATAAGCTCTGCATCTCCATCAAAAGAAATACATTTATAAAACCTATGTAATTCATTTCAAACTAACTCTTTTTCTACTTTGTCTACTCTATTGCAATCCAACAAAAGAAGAGTTTTTTGAAGGTATGAGGAAAAACACACCATTTTCCAAAGTAAATGACTGACGGCTAATGAAATACAATAAAATAATATTGTCAGTCTAAAACCGGTAAGATATAAAGGCAATATGTAACACTTTAATAGTTTTCCATTCTACTTATATTTATATCTTACATATATACCAGTTTATGATTGTGCAAATACAGACAAATATTACCTTCAAATTGCTATTTTTCTATTTTCATCAACATATAAAATTAATATTTAAAAATAAATGGATATGAGATTATATGCTTACGAACACCACATTGTTGAATGATTCTTTTAAAAGAGTGTTTAAGTAAACTAACTTTGATCCAATTATTTTTGTTGTTATTAAAACAAAATCATTGTAAATTCTAACTTTCGTATACACGTTAACATATTTATTTTAAAATACTAGTAGACTCCAATAGTAGATCAACATTGGAGAAGGTGATAATGGATAGTTTGAAAATGACATAGTGTTAAATAGAGAATTTATTTTCTATAATAGTATGTTGTCAATAATTTAAACAATCCATTTTTTTTCCAGAAGTACTAGTCCCAAGATGACTTGTTGAATATGGAGCTCTAAGGACTTAGTTCATAAGCATATTAAATTATACTTTGTAAAAGTCTGTGACATTCAGATGTAGCTAAGTTATAGTAGTTTCAGACAGTGCTACATTCATCTACCCCATGCTGTTCTCGAGATAATTGACCTTGCTCTCCATCTGACCTTAAATGAAAAGGGATGCTACACTAGACAGGTCCATAACCTCTGAAGACCTGAAAACGCTGATATAGCCAATCCACATATTTGCATTATGCATACTAAACTAACAGACTATAGTATTTACAAGGCTTTACTAAATGATTAAATCTATTTTGTGGACAAAAGGATTTTTAAGTTAATTCATTTTGTGGAGAGAATAATTTAACCAAGTTAGCATTTTGTTGACAGAATTATGATGAAATTCATTTTGTCTACATAATTGATTGGACAGCTAGCAGAATGCATTTCTCCCCGGAATGAAGAATGTGCAAAGGTTGTCAAGTGGCATTTCCTACTTGCGTTCTCAAATCATTGTGATAGAAAATGAGCGCAGAATCCCTTCATTTACAAAATCAATATGGGTGTTAATTATTGGCAAATGGATATCAACTTCTTTTTTGTTAAATATTGATAGAAAAACATTGCTACCTTTCACTAACAAGATATTAATCTCATAAGAGTATTGTTCTGGAAGAAGCTTATATCTAATCTATGTAACAAGGTAGATGTGCTTTGTTCCCTCGATACCCAGCTACAAATGTCTAAGAACAACTCTGACTACAGATTTTAAATGAATGGCTGGAATAAACACGTTCAGAAAGTATTGGAAGACAGAACAAAGAGGGTCACGAATAGTACACGATTAGAAATATTGACAACTACACAGCAAGTTATCAACACTGAATGTAAATTTACATGGTTCTCCAGATGCACTTTTAATTGAATTAGATTATTGTATTATAATCCACTTAAGCCTAGAGGCTTATACAATGGAGATGAGTGTTGTAGCCCAGCAATGACAATGGATCTTTGCCATGTGCTTCATGATTCTTCAAATTTGCATAGCACCTTCTGCCAAAAGCCTGTGAATGCTCAGAAAAGATTCCTACAATATTAGGTAACCTGGGCCATGCAAGGGATACAGAATTATTGTAGATGTTCTTTTGGGAAACCCTTTCATCCTGTATGTTAGTACGAGAAAAACAGAATACATTTTTTTTTTTGCAACAACACAACTGTAGTGATGGCCGACTATAAGATAAACAAGGTACGTATGTTAAGAATACGATTTCTTGAAGTTATAGATCTTTTCCCCTCACAAACAAAGATTTCAGGGGTGTGTCCTTTCAATCCCCAACTGTATAAATTAGCTCCATGGAAAATGTTGGGGGTGTAAAATATCAGTTGAGCAGATGCACTGTTCACTATGGCACACTTCAGAACTGTTGACATAATTTGTGTAACCATATTGTAAGATTTAACTATTTACAGGCACACATTATATAATAATTGTGGTTTCCTTCAATGATCTGCCATGCTTCTTTGCTTATTTGTATTTTTATTTTATTTATTAAATATTTTCTTTATTTACATTTCAAATGATATCTCCTTTCGCAGCTTCCCCTCCGGAAAAAAAAAGAAAAACCTGTCACCTCCCCTCTCCCCCTTCTCACCACCCCACTCTCTCCCACTTCCTGGCCCTGGCATTCCACAACACTGGGGCAAAGAGCCTTCACAGGGCCAAGGGGCCTCTCCTCCCATTAATCACTGACTAGATCATCCTCTGCTACATATGCAGCTGGAGCCATGAGTGTCACCATGTGTACTCCTTGGTTGGTGGTTTAGTCCCTGGGAGCTCTGAGGGTACTGGATAGTTCATATTGTTGTTCATCCTATGGGGTTGCAAACCCTTCAGCTTCTTGGGTCCTTTCTCTAGCTCCTTCATTTGTATTTTAAAGTCCTGCACTTCTACAGTTAGTTCCTCATCCTATTCTGTATCCCACTGTCTCCAAGAGGATGTTCTGCCTTCCCCACATCCCCTGCCGTGACCAACCTCTGCTAGGCCTCCCCACTCTGGGGCCCCAAGTCTCTCAAGAGTTAGGCACATTTTCTCCCTCTGAGGCCAGATCAGGCAGTCCTCCCCTGTATATACACGTGTTGGGGGCCTCATATCAGCTAGTGTATGGGGCCTGGTTGGTGGCTCAGTGTCTTAGATATCTCCGGGGTTAGTTGAGACTGCTAGTTTTCCTATGAGGTTGCCCTCCTCTCCAGCTTTTTCCAGCCTTTCCCTAATTCAACCACAGGGATCCCTGATTTCAGTCCATTGGTTGGGTTTAAGTGTCTGCTTCTGGCTCAGTCAGCTGCTTTTTGGGCCTCTCAGAGGACAGCCACGCTAGGCTCCTGTCTGGAGCATCATTAATGTTGTCAGACCTGGGAGTCTCCCTTGAGATGGGTCCCAATTTGGGCCAGTCAGTGTACCTCCTTTCCCTCAATCTCTTCTCCATTTTTGTCCCTGTAGTTCTTTTAGACAGGAATAATTCTGGGTCAGGGTTTTTGACTGTGGGATGGCAACCCTATCCCTCCACTTGATGCCCTGTCTTTCTACTGGAGGTAGACTCTCTCTCACAGTTGGACATTTCATATAAGGTCCCTGCCTTTGAGTCCTGAGTGTCTCTCACCTCCCAGGTCTCTCGTACATTCTAGAGTCACCTCTACCACCCCAGTTGCTATTTCCACTCATTCTGCTGGCCCTTGGCGCTTCTTTCCAGGCTTGGTCACCTAATACCTGGTCACGTTCCCCTTTTCTCTCTTCCTCTCCTCTCCCACCCAGATTCCTCCCTCCCTCTGCCTCTGGTGATTGTTTTCTTCTCCCTCTCAAGCGGGATTCAAGCATCTTGTTAACCTTCTTGAGGTCTGTGGATTGTATCCTGGGTATTCTGTACATTTTTTGGCCAATATTCACTTACTAGCAAGAACATACCATGCATGTCCTCTTGTGTCTGATATACATCATTCATGATGATATTTTCTAGTTCCATTTGCCTGAAAAATTCATGATGTCCTCGTTCTTAATAGCTGGATAGTATTCAGTTGTGTAAATGGAATTTAACCACATTTTCTGTGTCTATTCTTCTGTTGTGGGACATCTGGGTTCTTTCCAGTTTCCAGCTATCACAGATAGCAATGAACATAGTGGAGCACATGTCCCATGTGGCATGATGGAGCATCTTTTCAGTAAATTCCCAAAAGTGGTATAGTTGAGTTTTCAGATAAGTCTATTTCCAGTTTTCTGTGGAACCTCCAGATTGATTTCCAGAGTGGTGGTACCAGCTTGCAACCCCACCAGAAGTGGAGGAGTGTTCCTCTTTCTCCACATCCTCTATAGCATGTACTATCACCTGAGTTTTTGATCTTAGCCATTCTGATTGGTATAAGGTGGAATCTCAGGTTCGTTTTGATTTGAGTTTCCCTGATGACTAAAGACTATGAACATTTCTTTAAGTGCTTCTGGGCCATTCCAGAGTCCTCTGTTGTAAATTCTCTGTTTAGCTCTATATAACATTTTTTGATTGAGTTGTTTTTTGTTTTGTTTTGTTTTGTTTTCCGAGTCAGGGTTTCTGTATAGCCCTGACTGTCCTGGAACTCACTCTGTAGACCAGGCTGGCCTCAAACTCAGAAATCCACCTTTGTCTGCCTCCTAAGTGCTGGAATTAAAGGCGTGTGCCACCACTGCCCAGTGAGTTGTTTGGATTTTTGGAGGTTAGCGTACAGACCATTTCACATTTACAGGTCTGCAGGATGAGGAGAATCAGGCTGTTGTGTTGAATTATTTTGTTATAAATAAAAATAATATTTAAGAAATCTAAAGAACAGTTGAAAGTGATTTGTTGTGGCAGGAATAAATGTTTAAATATAAAACCCTAATGTTTAGGATAGTATTTTTTAGTAGAAAACTTAGAAACATTACATAAGACAGAGCAGAGAAGAGAAGCCACAGTATAAAAATGAGTTATAAATTCTGGGCCTGTGAGCAGAAATATATCATCCAGTTTAAGTCTATCTTGATATGACACTGAAAAGCATTTTGAGAAAGATATCTTGTGTGAATTTTTGAATTGATTACTGACAATCTCAAACCAATTCAATGTAGGAAGTATACATAAAAGTTGTACATGAGATAAATATAATGTGATATAAATATCACATTAAGATTTGATTAAGAAGCAGTTTTAGTGGTTCATGGGGAACATGTGTTAATATTAACACACACATAACATGTGTACTGCCTGTGTGTGTCGTAGTATAATAAGCCTAAAGATATAAATATTAATAGAATTCAAAGCAAGATAAGCAAGTTAAGTTACCTCTTTAGCTGTGCATTTTAATGCACTTAAAATGCATGCCCATGTTTAATAAAAACCCTTAAATTCACAGAAAATAAAACACATCTACATGAAGTATTTGAGAGAAGAAAATAAAATAAAGTCAAAGCTGTAAAAAGAGCCAGATATGCGGTGAGTAGTCACTGTACAAGGTCCAAGACATTGTCTGGTGCTAACTATATTGGCTTTAAATTTTAACAATCTCATTATGCTTGGTACAAATGTTTTAACATTCTCCCTCATTTGACTTTTGAGATCCTTATCTTTTGCCAAAAGAATTTGAGGTAAGATCTGCCACTTATTTACTGCATTGAGAATTTAATTAGGCTAGGCAAGTATTCTACTTCTGGGCTACTGTGCCACTCCTTTGTGCATTTATTTATGTAAACTCTGAGATAAGTTCTCTCCTAATTGCATAGGCTGATTTTGAACTTACTCTGTGGCACAGGTTGGTCTTGAACTTGAGTCCACCTGCTTTTTTCCTCCCTCCACATTGCTGAGTTGACAACAGTACACCATCATGGCCTGAGATAACTTTAACTCATGGGACTCTGAGAGTTCAGAGATGATAACAGACCACCAGGGACTTCAGAGAAAAATCCACCAAGGCACTACAAAATAGATAGTACATAGCTCTACATCTTCGGAGACAAGTCCCGCTCTTGCTTCATCCCATTGTGTATGATTTGTAGTTAGACATAAACCTCGAGCCCAGTTCAAGAAGATGATCAAAAGACTATTTTACATGATACTAAGTTAAAAGGCCACAACTTGAACAGGGAGGCGAAGAAAGAACTTGAAGCCTGGTAAACAGGTTTAGTAGATGGAGGTCTTAGTGTTCAGGTTAGAGAATTATGTCTTATTGCAAGGTTTCAAGGAGGTCTCTAGCATGGAATAAGTGAATCTATATTATCAAAATTTCACTTTACAAGAGAGTTATGAGGAATTCAATATGTATGCTGCTTGAGGTGTTTTAGACTTATAGAAAAAGGTGATGGGGAAATATTTTCCTCAATGTTTCTGGTACTTATTACATTTTTTTCCTTCCAGTGGGTTATTTAGGAATTAAAATGGTACTATGAGGCATAAAATCAGACAGAGGTCAAAGGAAAAGCCCTGATCGTTCACAGCAATAAGTAAAGACCATCAGGATGGCTGGCGGCAAGAGCAAGCTGAACATTCTTTGGCTGCAGATTCACTCTACCTCTGAGAGAACCAGGAAAACACAACTCAGCTACCATTCTATTCAGAGTCCAATTGTGTGGCATAAATCTACGACAACTGGCTATTTGCAAAGGAACATAGGGCAGATTTTGAAATAAAGCTAGTACCTCAGCCGTTTTTCTATGCATTTTTCTATAAGTCAGCTAGAGACCTCTCTGAAAAGAGAGGAAGAGAGTTCATTTTCCAAAGCCTTGCATCCATAAGCTTGGGGCACAGTAAGAGAGATTCCAGAAATAATCGTGTTATTATTGGCCAGGAATTTAACAGACCTGAACCAATTGAATCCCAAGCCTGTGGTGAAGAGATCTCAGAAGTTACCTGATGGGATCAGGGTCCAAATGTGTCATGAGTCAGGAGCATCAAACATACATCCTATCTGGGGCTACATATAAAATGACCACAAAATTTAAAGTAACACATTAAACATCTATTTTTCTGTTCACACAGTCTGTGGTTCGAGGATATGGAAAAAAAATGATAGGAGGGAATATTTTGTGTTCCATCATCCTGGTACCAAAATAAGGAGGGTTTCAATGGCAGAAGGCTACTGTAGCCAGAACTTTTCTGTGGAATTAATGTCCATGTTGTTTCTCAGAATCTGTACATTAAAACCTGTTCACGTGGGATTGACGAGATGTCTCAGTGGTTAGGGAGACTTGATGCCCTTGAAGAGGGCCCAGGTTTGGTTCTCAGCATGCCCATGGTGGCTCGTAACTATTTATGGTTACAGTTTCATGGAATCTGATAGCATTTTCTGGCTTCCACAGGTACCAGACACATATGTGGTACTTGTAAGTGCAGGCAAATATTCACACATACAATTTTGAAATAAGTCTTTCTTTAAAAGCCTATTCACTGATGTGAAGTTCATTGGAGGAGTGGCTTTACCTGGTGTTCAGGTCAGGTGTTTTCACTAACAGTGTTAGAGCCCCGATCGAAGAGGCCTCCAAATGTTTGTTTTTTTTTTTTTCCCTCACTATAATTGAGGCTACCAACCTATTTCTTTCCTGTTGTAGTGATAAGTATCTACAATTTTATATATAAAGAAGATACAGTGGTGCACAAAAGACCAGAATTCCTAATCATTCCAGGGCCTCTAAACAGCAGTGAAACCTGGAAGAAATGAGATATATGCTTTCAAATTATGAAGCAAAGAACTTTGAAGCATGACTTACAAAGCAGGTGTAGTACTAATCATACAGGAATGCAATGAAGATTTGGACAGACAAAGTCTGATACCTTTATCCTATTTTTTTGTTCTTGCATAGAGTGTTCTCTGTCAAATATGGAGCAATCCAGGAAAGATGTACTCACAGGTTTAGAAAAAGAATGAGTTGCAAACACAGAAGGAGGCTGAAGGGAAGTGTCAAGATACTAGATGGAAAGTTCAGGCTGTGGCAGAAGAGCAAAGGGAAGAGAAAGAGCCAAAGACCAAGGGCAAGAGAAAGTGAGCAGCTGACAAAGGTTCCCTTGAAAATATATGTTTAGATTACATGAGGTACGTTTTTCTAGAGAACAGTAACAATTTACAATGTTCAGGAAGAGAATTCATAAAAAAAGATTCACATAGTGGGTTGCCTGATGAATTTGGGTATTTGGAGAGAATATGTCAGGAAGGAAAGGAAGAACATGAAGTAAGGATCATGGATACAAACCAAATAAAAATAAGGAAATCACTTTTTATCTTGAGAAAAAGAACAGAATTGTTCAGGGAAAATGTAATCTTGTTGTTAGAGTCTGATTTCCATTGTTGTGACAGAGTACCAGGGACTAATGTAGTTTATAGAGAAGGAGATTTACCCAGACCATAGTTCTTGAACCAAGGAAATCGAACAGCATTACACTGGCATCTGTTTAGCTTCTGGTGAGTACCTTGTGCTGTTTCCTGACAGACCAGTGGATTAGGGCAGAAGAGCTGCTCGTAAGGGTACTCTTGATTATAAGAAGGCATATACTGGGTGCCTCTGCCCATCCTGCAAGAAAAGCATTCAACTTCATGAAGGTGATGTCATGAGACTTAATTAACTCTCAATGGCTGTTCCATCTCAAAACACCATTATATTACAATCATGTTTCAGCAAGAGTTTTGGAAGGGACAAATCATATCCACTCTGCAGTACACATATTAGCGAGTTACATATCAGTAATTATCACTATGTTGTAAAATTATTGCCTTGGATTCTTACCTATAGATGACACTGAAAAAAAGGGTGAAATTGGACTGAGATTTGAGAAGGTTCTTAGGATTAATAGGGGGGAAGAAAATAGAACCGATTCCTAGCTTTGCTGGAGGCACGTTATTTAAAGACACTGATGAAAATGCTAAAAGTAACAATTTCTTATATGAAATCATGAGCGTTTGGGGCTGTATTTGTTACTTTGTTTCTGAGCCCAAGCATTTAAAGAGAAACAACTTAAGGACAAGGGATTTTATTGGCTCTGTCATGGAAGGGGATACTTGAGAGCAGAGCTGGTTTGGTCTGTGGTCCCAACTAAAAAGAGGCATGGCAGTACTCTTCCAGCCCTTCAATATTTGTTTTTTGTTTAACTATTTGTATACTCACCTGAGTACCATTGTGCCCGGTGGTGCTACCCACATTCAAAGTGTTTCCTCTTCAGTTACACCTCTCTGGAAATGTTTCCAAAGACACATCACACATCGGGAGCTGTGGCTCCTGGGTAACACCAAATTGAGTCAAGTTGGTGATGAAAACTGAGAATGTCAGTCATGAATTTTTTGTATTGAAGGAAGTAGGGGATTTTTTTCCTTCAAAAATGCCTCCTTTATTAATTATGATCTTCTAGTACATGAGTCATGTCTTCATTTTGCTCAAAGTTATAGTTTGCAATGAGAGAAAGGATCAAAGCCTAGGAACACATACACATTCACATGCATACATGCAGATACACACACAGACGCACACACACAGATGCACACACACACACACACACACCTACACATATACCTACACAAATATGCACAGATATATGCATATGCACATGTACACATATACACACACATTCACTTTCCAAAGACTATTTGAAAGCCCACATAGATTAATGAGTTTCGTGTGTTCAAAGTTGCTTTTAAATCTCAAAAGTCCTAGTGAGTTAGAAAGAGCAGAATGTTGTATTAAAAGGAGGAAGAGAAACACAAAGAAAAGGTCTGGACTTTTTGGAAATGTATTTAAATTGCAAAGGGGAAGATTTTACTACAGATCTGCCTCCATGTTCACCACACGGGCACTGTCAGGCCTCTAGAGTTTCAGTTCAGGTTATTCATTTTCCTAGAAATTTCAAACATGTTTTGCATTTAGTTTGTGATAAAACAAGACAAAACAAACATAATCATTGGTTGTGGAATTCTTTGCTTCGTGTCTAAGCTAATTTTAAATTCTCAATGTTTTACATTGTTTTAGTCACCAACTATCTCTTGGTTGGACTTCCTTGCACATTTAATTATCATTTCTGATGACAATTAGAAAAGTAATAGATGGCAGGAAACGGTATAAAATACTAAACTAATGTATCAAATTAATTCTGAGACAGTTGCTAATAACCAGAGCACAGCAATTGGGCAAAGGGTCGGCTTCCTCCCCGGCTCTCAGAATCTCTAAGACACTTACCTAGAGGATACTTTTCATGTATTGTTTGCAGTAATGGTGCCTCACAAAGCTAGAAGAGCTGTGCAGAAAGAGAGGGGCTGATTCAACAGAAGGAAGTTCATTCCTTTTTAAAATGCCTGTCGTTTACAAGGACACCATTTTCTGAAAAGGCAAAGGCATGAACTCTTAGTGCCTTGGACATATGAAGAATATTAGATTTCAAAAAAAAAAAAAATCCTGCAGAAATGACCCTGAGAAATTGTCTTAACACAAAAACCGACTAACACAAGCTGGGATTTTAAGTGAATTCAGCTCTGCCCTAAAGAAAAGCCAGAGAAGCATGAAGGAACACGGAAGGAGAAGCCCGGCTAAAGTCGGGACAGGCTGAGATCTGGGTATCATAATCAAAGGATCACATCTATTTTCTGTGAAAACGCGTTGTTTATAGCAGGAGAGATGCATTTAGATCAAATTTATCCTTTCACTCTGCTTCTGAGAAGACCGCCGTTTCTGCCTCCACTATTGTAATTATTCTCCATGTTAACACCTCAAAATGAGGAAAAAGATCAGTAGCGTCATCATATCTTGCTGCTGCTAACAGAAGCCACTCAGCCATTAATGACTTTAACATATGTTTGTGTTTTCCTACCCAGTGGGATCTTCATTTATTTATTTCTCCTTGAGGAGGTAAGATCTGTCTGTTAAGAAATAATTCTGAAGTGTCTTTCTCTGGGAATTCATAGTAAAATGTAAAATTCTAGGTTCGGTATTAGAAGTGAGACAGTCGGTTGAGACACTTTAGCTACCTCTTACATTTTCCACATTGTACAGGGTTCTGCATTCGTTACAGATCTGTCCACTAGGTGGCGATATAAAGATGTACTGGCTTGAAAATGGACCATCTGTAAATAGAATGCAAAGGTTCATATTTTCAAATAAAAAGTGGACATTAAGAAACACGCGCAAATATAAACAATAGAGTTGAATAAAAAAAAGAGAAAGAAAGAGAATGACTGTGACAAGAAAACTGAAGGAGGGACTATTTGGGAGGAGAAAAAGGATCCGCAAGAGGGGGTTAGAGGGAAGGCAGAGGGCAGTTAAGGAGGACAAATAATGAAGTCGATTGATTTACATGTATAAAAGTGTCACAAAAAAATTACATTGTGTGTTAAAGTCAGACAAGAATGATGTTTTAAAATCCACAGGCCTGGAGAGATGGGCCAGAATGTGTAGTGCTCTTCCAGAGGAGCAGGGTTCAGTTCCCAGCATCCAGTTCAGGAGGCTCAGAGTGAGTGACCTGTCACTCCAGCTCCAAGGAAATAACACCCCCATCTAGGTTCTCCAGCTTGAGTGCTCACTCGCTGTGCCATGTTCATACCCGTGAGCCTGCCATGAGACAAACGTCATTAAAAACAGTTTTAAAATACACAAAACATCCTGACACTAATTCGAGAGGCCATGTATTTTTACTCTTACATCTGAAAGCTTGAGTTACTGTCAAGTAGTTAGCAATTTAAACTGCCCCCTCTGCTCTACCAACCCCTCCCCCCTAGCTGTATTTTAATCTCACTTGAACTGTTTAGCTAATTGTTTTAGTTCTCAATTTTTCTTGTCAGTTCAGGTTAGTCTTGGTCAAATTACTTAACCTCTTCATATGTCTTATAGTGATATAATGTGAAGAAGCACTAATAAAAACCATTATAAAACACTTTGCAAATGTTAGTGCCCAAGATAACTACGTTGCTTTGAAGTCACCAAAGCATGTCAAGGATTCAGACAAGTACATAATTAAACTGTCCAAACTGCATTAGCGATTGATGGCTTTAACCAGGGCTGACTATTCCTATCAAGCTATGAGTTTAAATTATCGTGGCCTTAGGAGTTCTCAGAGATCTTAGCAAGTAAGATAAGAACCAAAGTAGAACTGGACCAGGCGCTTGAGCTGGAAAGTTTATACATATCTTTTGCAACAATAACAAGGTCGTCATTGGATCAATACATCTTCAGTATCTCCTCATTTTCCATCGATGAAATGGTAATTCAAGTAGCTTTTATGGAAAAACATTGAATGGCATTGGACATAGCAAATCAATAGCAATACAGTTCAAAGTGGGATCATCGTTATGACCTAAATCTCCCAGCTCTCAGTATAACTGAAGTCATATTAATAGTTGTGCCCATGTCTCTCTGATGCCATTCTTTCACCTGTTCATGCAGGAATTTTACTGCCTACCAGTGTTTCTGAGAATGCGGAAGACATGACTTCAAAGCAAGCCATATTGATGATAACTGCTCCTGCTCATGGCTTCTGAGAATTGAAATAGATTTCAAGGGATAAAAGTCACTTTCAGGGAGGTGTGTGTGTGTGTGTGTGTGTGTGTGTCTGTGTGTCTGTGTGCCTACGTGTGTTTGTGTATGTTTTTGTGTGGGTGTATAATCACACATGAATTTTCCATATGTGTGGAGATCAGAAGACAACCTGTTTTTTTAAATTCTCAAGAGCTGTCCACTGTGTTTGCTTCATGAAGTGTCTCTCACTAGTCAAATAGGCAAGTGTGTTTGGCTAGCAAGGTCTATGTATCTGCCCATCTCTGTCTCCCCACTTCTGGGGATCTAAACATTCTCTACCCAACATGGTATTTACATAGGTTCTAGTGATCCAGCTGGGGTGACCATGCTTCCAGAGAAAGCACTATACCAAATAAGCCATCTTCCCAACCACATAACAGGAATTTCATAGTTGTACACTGAGATAAAGGGTAAGTATTCCAGTATAGTCCACACACACCAAGATCAGCAGCAGCATGAAGCCAATAGTTTCCTCAACCTGTAGGGACTTTGGAGAACCATCAAAACTAGAACTTACTATCGAGGAAGTCAGGGCTAAGCATGGAAGCTGTAACCACAGGAAATTTGTCAGGAGCTGGATTCATAGAAGAGGCCCAAGCACTGCCTAAGAGTCTGCCAGAAGCAGAGAAATCACCTGCACTCTCTGAGTTCTTCCTTCCTCCCCAGCTTCTCCAGGTACTGTTCACTGTCCTAATGTCCCTAGAAGACTTCTGAGAGACAACTGCAAGGAGAGACATGGAAAACCCTGAGACAGAGCAGGACTAGAGTGAAAATGGATCGCAGAACAACCAGCACTGGATCTGGGCAGGAAGACAGGCTACTGTTACTGGGCAGGAAGACAGGCTACTGTTACTGGGCAGGAAGACAGGCTACTGTTACTGGAATCAATAGCTAACTAGCTTGTCTCTTTGGCTGCTGGCTTGGACGGCTCCTTGGCCTGACAGCTGCTCTGCTTTGCCCACTCTGCTCCACAAGTGTTTGCATCGCATGTACTATTTCTAGAAGAGAAGTAGAGATATACATACATACATATATGTATATATGTATGTATGTATATTTATATTCTAGTAAACACTTTAGATTTTTGTGTGCTATAGTATATTTAACACAATTGCTATGATCCGTTGTACCACAAAAGAATACATACACTCATAGACAGAATGTACAGACATAAAGTGTGCCTGTAACAAGACTGTTGTAAGGCTTTAAGCACATGGAATTTCTCTAAGTCTGCCACCTTCCTCTTTAAAACAAGTGGGATCAACTTTCTTGTAGCTGAGCCAGATCCTGAAGCTGTTCCCGTTATTCTTCCAAGACTCAGGATCCTATACTTCAGTGCCAATCAGGAGAGCAATACCTCTTGATTCTTTGTACCTAGTAAAGACTTACGGGATAATTTATATGTCTCAGATTTAACAGAGGCACAATGTGCATATGTCTCACTTTTTGACCTTATTAAAAAAGAATGAAATCTCACACCGAAGTGAAGTCAAATCGTACCTGGTTGGTCAGCACCTTAACATTTCTCCAGAGTGGAAGTTAGTCATTTGGAAACTACTAACTTTCTTCAAGAGTCATGGAATATATAAAAGTACATAATATTCAGATAATGAAGAAATAATCCACCTTTATTTTGTAGTCATCAATAGCATCTTCATCATTTAAGCAAGAGACTTTCTTGAAGGCTGAGAGTTATCTCTACATGAGTCAGATGGTGTCTGGTGGGGAAAGGTCAGCTCCACAGTACAAATTCCAGTGCTCTCTATCAGCACTCGTTGTTGCTAAGTGCCTCCTGTGCTGTGGTCCTTTACACTTGGGCCAATTCTCTCATGAAGCCTGCAGTGTTCAGTTTACCATATGGAGAATCAGTTGTCAGAAACCAATCCTGGAAACTCGAGGTTACTCCCATTGGAAGCAGGCACAACTTCATTTAATTCTCTTTCACTCAACACATCAAAGTGAGAATCTAAACTGACCTCACTGGCAAGGATACAGTCAAATTCCTCAGAGAAAGTTTTTTCTCTGACTTTCCTTGATTTTGTGACCTTCTGTCTCCTTCCACAAAGACCAATTGAACTTGATGAAATTTTTATTTAATTTTAGTGTACCTTTGGAAACATCCCTTTGTATATTTGTAATTCACAGCCAAAAACAAATCCTTCTGATTTTAGACGTGGCTAAATTGGTGTTTGATATACGTATAGGCAGTTGAGGTAGAAGTGAAGAGTAGTGTGTTGTTGAATTAAGATGCTTGCATTGGTCTCCTGGTGAGATTCAATATCTGTTTTAGTCGTCAAAGGAAGATAGAGAGTGAGTTGCCCTAGACAACTGTGCAGCCCATCAGATGCAATACAGATGCTAGATAAACAGAACAAATAAACAGTAAAAAGGAGAAAGCAAATCAACTATAGAGGCAAGCTACTGAATGTATTTCAGGTCTGTTATAGTTACAATAGATTTGTCAAAGATTTATTTTAGATATGTTTTATAATTTGTCAACATGGCATGTTGTACCTTCTTGGGCATTCTACAGGGAGTAGAATTTGTGCTAGTCTATTTGCAGAGATTTATGTTACAGTTATGTGTAGCATTACAGACCTAGCCATATTGAGGATTTCTGTTGAGTTTTGTCTGACATTGGTGTCTTCTAATCTGTTTTTCCTGTCTATTCTGAGGAAGGCAGTTTGTCCCAGGGACGTAGTCAGCTGTTCTGTGCCCAGTGGCTTTCTTCCATACTGAGCAGGATCAGTATTCTATTTGAATATGGCAAGCTAACATACAAATGTGGAACTCCCCATGTGTTCAGTAAGACCATGTTGTCTAGAGTGAGTCTGGTGACAGATGTTTCTACTGCTATACACAACAACTAAAGGCCTGGAATCCAAGGAAGGAGTCTCTGAGAATACAAAAGAGGACAGAAGCCAGAGGAGGATTTATAAGAGCTCACAGCCTCTGTTATATTATATAAAATGAAATAGGAAAACTGTGAATAGGCTGCAAATGCTTGTCAGGATTTGGGAGAATTTTATTACCCACTAGAGTTACACTCTTCTATATTTTGATATTACCAGGACCTTTCCAGAGAAATATACACTTTAAATTTTTCCCCAACGATATCAAGGCAGTATTCTGCACAATAGAGGCTACTATGTCAAGAGTTATAGTTTTTACTTTTATTTTTACTTTAGTGAAGTCAGCAGTTTCTAAAGAGTCACTTCAAGCCATGCCTAAAGATCCATCTTCTACAGTCAACATGGGTGCTGGGTATGAATGGAAGGTGAAAAAAGTAGGGCTGTCTTTGAATAAAATCCCAATACTTGCTAGATGTTCTAAAGAAACATTTATTGTTTTATGGTTCCCTTCAGGAAATGAGACATATATAGATTTTACCATGAAGACATATTTTCTAAATATAGTTTATGGATTTTTATTACAATGTATCTGTTGACTTGTGGTTGGGACTGGTACACATGTGAATGCCAGAGAAGAACACATTGGCAACAGTTTTCTTATTTGTCCGTGTGAGTCCTGGGATTAAACTCAGGTCATAGGGTTTTGTAGGAATGCTTTTATCCATCCACTGAGCTATTCCACCAGCCAATTTTGATGCATTTTACATACTGTCACATCAAGATTGTTAAACCTGAATTTGGAAGGGACAGTTTCTGTTCCTTCAATTTTAAATCCATGCAGGAGCTATGTGGTTCCAATCATTGATATAAGAATATAAATAATGTCTGCTTCTGGTGCCTGCAAAGATGAGATACGCACACAATGCTCCAGGATCACTTTCTGTTGAGTGTCTAAAAGCTAGAACTGCAACCTTATGTGTATCTGCATCTTCTTCCTGGAGATTATTGATCATCTTTTTAGTAGTGTTCATGGAAATATCAGAATAGTACACATTTACCCCTGAACTCTACTAGATAACATGACAGGACCACTACACTGGAGGGGTGGGATTTAATGAGATCCAAATGTTACATTCCATTTTTTGTTTCTATAAAAGATAACCTACTTAAATGCTTTACAATTTAAATTTAGAATTTAATTTCCTTGCGTCATTTTTTCAACTTTGCATATTCTTTAAATTAATGAAAAATTCTTTCAGAGCTCCTAAGTCTGATGTGAGGTAACTTTGTTTCCCAGTTAATGTCCCTGGTGGAGTACTGGTGAAAGAAAAGAAAAGAAACACAAGCAGAAATGACAGGACTACATCCCATTGAATCTAATGTGCCATCAATTATGAGGTTTATCTTTGATTTATGGACTGTTATAGGTCTATGATTCAAATGGATCTATGGATCTATAGATCATTCACTAATGTGAGATACACTGTGCATGAGCTGTTTAGATGTACATCAACTCTACACATGTTATTTTGGAAGAGGAAATTTCAACTGAGAAGACTGCCTATGTTTACTTGGTAGACTCTTGATGGGATAAGGGTCCTTTCCATGTGGGTAGTGTTATTGTTGGTCTGGTGTTATATTATAAGAAGGCAGGCTGAGAAAGCAATGAGGAGCAAACCAGTAAGCAGTATTCCATTCTTCTCTCCATGTTTCTACTGTTGGTTCCTGCCCTGACTTCTTTAGATGACGGACTACCAACTGCAAAATAAGATAAATCTTTCCTCAACAGAATGCTACTGGTTGTGGTGTTTTATCATAGTAATTGAAGCATAACTAGGATTTTATGGAAACAGAATCTGGCCCATCACAGTCTTTCTCAACTTGTGTGAGGGACGATGAGTTAAGAAATGTACAGAACAAGTTGAAATGACTCTCCTTCTCTCTGTTTATCATATTTATGCTGAGTTCTCAGAGCAAGCACCAAGAGTGACTAAGGACTGGAGGGCTACATAAATGTTTTCTGTATTTTCTTAAAATAGCACATTTGAAAGTGGCTCACAACCAACAGAAGCCTTTCTGGATGAAAGTAATTATATAATTTCTTCCTATGGCCTGTTCTGCATTCTTAGTAACAAAACCGTTGCTATCAGCAGCATTTATTAAGGTTTGTCAATTGAACACAATATGTTATGAAGCATCACTTTTCTTAAAATTATTTTTGCAGCTTAAAAAGATGTCAGGTGCTGGAGATATAACTTGGTGATTAAGAGTTCACACTGCTCTTACAAGAGGCCAAACTTCAATTCCCAGTTGTACACCAGGCAGCTCACAAAGCCCTATAAGTCCAGCTCTAAGGGGAGCTAAAGGCCTTCTCAGAAACATTCTATCACATAAACATAGTGAAAATTGGCAAATATTTAAGATGAAGAAAAATGGCAGAGGGAAGAACAGAGTGAAGGCCGTGAGGAGAGATGGGGGTAACAAATCTAGAGACAAGAAAATGTATTAAAACCCAACCAAAACAAACCCGAGGAAGCATTTCCATGACTGTGACACATTGCATACCAGTTAATAATGCCGTGTTTCCTTCAATCTAATAAGTTGAAAGAACAGTACATAAATTGGAGGATGAAACATGGGTCAGAACAACAATGAACAATGTGTATGTGGAAGGACTGCCTGCATACAATAGCAGACATTAGTAATTTAAAATGCCTCATTTCTAGAACATGAACATGCAGAGCCTAGCATGCACAATGATCATGATCACATTACTATCTTAGTTTTATTTCTTTCTTTCATTATTAGGATGTATTGTATTACTGAACACTGTTGTGAAGTCCAGGATAGGGAATTTCACTACAGAGAATTCCTTAGAGAAAATGGGGCTGAACTTGTGAATATTTACTATTCTTTAAAAGTTAGCTGAGGCTTAGAGGGCTGTGTGTTAGACAGTCTCTTTCTATCATATTAAACAAATTAAGCCATCTGACAAGGTTCTTGAAGTTTTGAGAAATTAGAACCTTTAGTTAAATTTTCTTGAAAATGTTTACCTAGGTTTTGGTTCTGATGATCACATTCTTGGGTGCCATTCATTGCTCAGACTCTCTTTGAAATGCAGGGCAGTGGCTAGTGCATAGAGGCCTTCCATAGAGTGTAAAGGCTCCCTGCCATAGCAGGGGAAGAAGCACACATCCCTGGGGAGAATCAAACATTTCATTTTACTGCTATGGGAGTCACACTTACTACTTTATTTCTTTTCTTTCTCCTATTTCCCCCTTATGTTTCATCTTTGCATTTCATCCAGCACAATAAGCTTTGTGCTTTCACAAAACAATGGAATATAAGGGGGGGGGCAAAAGAAAGCAATTCCCTTCATTCTTAGCAATTGATGGAGAGTCCTTAGAACCCAGACCCTCACATGAATTACTGGCAGAGAATATGTTTGCAGCTATTGCCAACTTGACACCAAAACCCATGAATGAAGTGTGATGCTTTTCCCTTCCCTTGGATATTAAAGGGGATTGAAGTGCTATTATGTAGCTCTCTTTCATTCATCTCTATTTATCTCTGAATAGGAAAATGATTTTTATTGAATTGTGGTCGCACATATGGCAAGCATTATTTTTCTGTATTGCTGGCAGTGAAATGCAATGCAAAAACAGAGCAGGGTTAAAGCATAGACAGTCTTCTCTTTCCAGGATGGGATGCCATTCATAGTAAGCCAAACTGATTGCAAAGATCCCCCAGCTCTTCTCTGTACCCATGTTCTTTATAGCCACTTTGCAGAGTCATGAGATACGAATTTCTTAATCCTCAGTTTGAAATGGCATGTGCCTTCATTTGGCCAAGATAGCAGTGAGACTTTCCTACTTTGGAAATAATACCTAAGATCTCATTTATTATTTCATTTTCAATTACACATCTATCCTAACCAAGAAGATAAACAACACTAGAATGCTGTAGGAAAAAAGTCCATGTGGATGAGAGTCCAGAGGACTAAAATCCTCCTAGATGAGCCAGCTCTGGGCCAGTGTACCAGCTGGCCTAGATATAAGCCAGACCAGCCAAGGAGAGTTGACTCTGGACTAAATTTCTGGACAATCCATAAAGCCATAAGCTAAAGTCAATATTTACTGCTATATACAACTGGGATTTTGTGGTTATTTGTCAGCAGTGTTACCATAGCAAAAGATAACAGATACAGGATTATTTCTAAACTAGAAATTTTGTTTTTTACTCTTTCCAATAAGCCAACAGATGCTTACAGGTGGTCACAGAATGAGGCATTGACTCTGTCCCTGAGTATGGTTTAAAACAAGTGGTTCTCAACTTGTGGGTTGCAACATATTTGGGAGAAGAATGACCCTTTCACAGGGGTCACAATTAGATATTATACATGTTTAATATTTATATTATGATTCATAACAGTAGCAAAATTATACTTGGAGACCACCACAGCATGAAGAACTGTATTAAAGGGTCACAGCATTAGGAAGGTTGAGAACCATTGGTTTAAAGACTTTCCAAAGTTTCCAAGGAAAACATCCACTTATTTATATTTGTTTCCTTTTTCTTATGACTCCCCCCCCAAATTCCCCAGAGTTTCCTACATAAAAAGTCCATAAGAAAGTCAAATGGAATACTGAGTTGTTTTTTCTTCTTTCAATTTACCAAACAAAATTTCAGGATCCATATGCCCCACCTCCTTACCAACTCCAGTCAACTGGCTCCTAAATCCTTGGCTTGCTCTCTTCTGAACAGAAGCCTGAACGAAAAGATAAAAAATACAAGGAATAGAGTTAGTTTGTGAAATGTCTCAGGTTTTGCACTGGTTTACCTTAAATTATATTTTAGGTCACTTATATCAGTGTGGTCCTAGGGAGGTAATGATATGTGTGTTCCTGGATCCAACACAAAACTGCTGTTCCCCTTCCTGTGTCTCTGGGCTGGTGTCCTGAGCAGACCTTGAGTGCAAGCTCCTCAGCCAGTCCCACAACACCCAGAGGAAGCTCCACTCCCAGGTGCTCTGACACGCCCAAGATCAGAGGTAAGGAGGACCCAACATCTGTTCCAACTCCAGGAGTAACTGGGACTAGCAGGACCAGGCACACAGGATCCCAGAATCACAGAGACAGCTTGACTCTGAGGAGTTCTGACACAACTAGTATCACAGGAAGAACAGGCTCCAGTCAGATTTAGCAAGGGCAGGTAGCACTAGAGATAACTAAATGGTGGTGGGGGGGGGG
>JADRCD010171445.1:0-12356 GCA_019843815.1 Montemys delectorum
ATAGCACAGGATGAATAATTTCTGGTCCTCCTGCCTTCTCCTAAGTGCTGGAATTACAGGTATGCAACACCACAACCAATTTATATGATGCTAGGGACCAAATTAGGGCCTCTTTTATGCTATTTAAGTACCTGCCAAATAAGCTATATCCCCAGCAGGATGTTCTTTACTAACTGAACACATTAGTACATCAACTAAGTGTTTGATACAGGTGGATGGCTGGTTGCTAACTGACCACAGTATAGTGCATTTATGCCCTAGGACTTAGAGATGTACTCTTACTCAAGGTACAAACTAGAATGTGGGAACCGAGGACATTATATGCTTGATTTACTTTTCTCTTTAGTCCACCAGTCCCAGCCATGCCGTGGTAGCCAATGTTCAGCATGTCTTGCATCTGATGAAACACCACAGTAAAGCCCTGTGCAATGATCGAGTTGTTAACAGTGTTCCCTTGGCAAAGCAAGCTTGTTCACGAGGTAGTAAGAGTAAGAAGTCAGTGACGCCTCCTTCCAGCAGTGTTAATGAAGAACTTTCGGATGTCTTACAGACTTTACAGGATGAATTTGGGCAAATGAGCTTGTGAGTTTTGACTTTTTGAATTTAAAATTACATTTAGTTCTAAAATCTCATTTTTTTAGCTGCTTGGATTAATCCTAATTTTATTCACTGATGTTGAGCATAATCATTACACTAGCCCACCAGCTGGGAGTTAAACCTCCCTTTCTAATTTTGTTAGATGTCAAATGCCAAGGCTTAGGTAAAAGCTTAATAGTATTGAGGGTTATCCAGATATAACCAATGAATTAGGACAGTGTTTGAAAGCTAGTGTCCCGGAGTATTTGCTTTGTAAGTAATGCTGATGGGAGAAGCAGAAAAGGAGATAACAGTTTATATTAGCCTGCAACCCTGGATGGACCCAAATTTGTCTGGAATTAAGAATACTTGCATGTATCTTCATTTTGTAAACATTTTGTTTTTATTTATGTGTATAACACGTGTGCAGGTGGGCCAGAAGAGAGGGCATCAGAGCCCCTGGAGTGGAAGTCACAAGTGGTGATGAGCCACCTATGTATGATGTCCTTGCTGGGGACTGAACTCAGGTTCCCCTGAAGAGCAGCAGTTTGTTAAAAGGGGTCATTTTTTAAAGAGTGGTGAATCCCATAGTGAGATGTAAAGGACATAACTGTTGAAAATGAGGAACTTAAGGCAGTCTCACTTGTGTTTGTATACAGTGATCATCAGCAGCTTACTAAACTCATACAGGAATCACCAACCATGGAACTAAAAGACAACCTGGAGTGTGAATTGGAGGCATTAGTGGGAAGAATGGAAGCAAAGGCCAACCAGATAACTAAAGTTCGAAAATACCAAGCCCAGGTGACTCCTGCCCTCCTGTCATTTTCCCCCTTTTCATATATATTAATTGATGACACTAAGCTGTTTCTGAGGATTTTTCTAACAGTCCGTGTTAAGTGGCTTAGCAAAGAAATGTTAATTCTTAGATTTCATATGAGATGTGTCTTTACTGACTATATTTAATATCCTTAGCTTTAGGAACAAATCTAAGTGGTTTAATTTGACTAAATTGTCTAAAAACACAGCTAGAATCTTTAGTTTTCAAAGTCAGATTAAGTATGTAAAAAAAAAAGTAGTATGTTTGTTCATACTAAATAATGACTAAAAGGGAAAGGGCTACTCACATTTTAATAAGCCTACTTTGGGTTCTTATGTAGAGAAACAGACCATGTATTTGAGATTTCTGTGGGGTAGAGGTAGAACAGGGGTAGAGTCAAGCTTCTGGGCTGACAGTAATTGGAGTCTGGGGAGAATGGACAAACTTGAAGTAGGTTTTAGAAGTAAAAATACCTCTCAAGCTTCCAAATGCTGTATGATGTGGAAGAACTGTTTCACTGGCCCAAAATCAAGTGTATTGAGAATGTCATCTCACTTAATGTCCTTAAAACCCACTTTATAGGTGTAGTAGTAATGGGGGCCATACTTCTGGGAGATATGGCTGTATCTCAGGGAATGAAATAACCTGCCCAAGGAAATCCTGACTGTGGTTAATGTTGGTGCTGGACTGCCAACTAACTAGCAGCTCTATTCAGAGTTTACAGTCTGGTCAAGCAGGAAGCACCCTAAGTATTAGAAGCCTGCCCTTCTCTCCTTCAGGAGAATATTGCAGTATTTATATAACACTTATTTACCTGGCTGCATATTTTACATAAATGATTTATAGTTTCTGCATATTTATGTGCTTTAAAAAAAAAACCACCTAGAATCTACCACTTGAGTGTTAGAGAAAGATTATTTAAGTTAATGGTGTACTTAAGAGGTTGAGGCAGGAGAATCAAGAGTTTAAGACTGAACATAGCAAGACCCTGTATCAAAAACAAAACTAAAAGAAAATGTTTTTATTGAATTAATTTTTTCCCCTGCTTTGATTATTTGGTCAGCTGGAGAAACAAAACATAGATAAGCAGAAGAAGGAATTAAAAGTTAACAAAAAGACTCTTGATGAAGAAGGAAACAGCAGTGGTCGTTCATCTGGAGTCACAAGGACTACAAGTAAGAAAGATCTGGCCAAACAGAGACCTGGAGAAAAAAGCAGGAAAAATCTTCAGTTACTGAAGGACATGCAAACCATACAGAATTCATTGCAGAGCAGTAATCTGTGTTGGGATTACTGACACCAGGTCATAAATGATGTACCTTATTGGTCATAAATGATGTTCTTACTGGACAATGAGCAGACTTCCCAGGTCTCATGCTTGCTAAGCTGCCATTACCGGCAGGTATTAGGGGCCAAGCTTCATTACAGTCTGTTGTGCTATGCAGCACAACTGAATGGACATGGAGTTCTACAGCAGAGAAGCCGCACTGTGTCTTTGAATTTGCTGTACTCATACACTGCACTTTGTATACAAATGACTTGTTTTTTACTTGTGGGTGTGTTTTTTAAGTAGGTATATATGTAAATTGGGTTTGAAAATTCAGAATATGAGACTGTCCCCATAGTCAGTGCTTGAAGTCTCGTTTTTAAATCTTCCCACAGCATGAAGTGGCCACTACTTTACCTTCTCCAGATGACCATTAAATGTACTATTTTCAAGAGGACTTTGTTTTGCTTTGGTATTTTAGACACTGATCAAAAATAAATTCACTATTAAAGACCCAAACATTTTAAGTCAGTTACCCATGAAATATGTCAGAATGTCTTAATAAAACTCAGCTGTTAATGAAGTAAATGAAATTTTGGAATAAAGAATGAGAAGGGGGGTATTGTAAAATGTACACGTTTGCAGTTTTTAGACAGTACCTATTTGTGATCATGTTATGTTAAGCACTGTTTGACTTAAGAGAATTAATCTTGACTTAAGAGAATTTCATGCTTTTAGCATACAGTATGTGAACTGAATACACACGTCTATCATGTCAATGTAAATTATTAACTTTGAGTAGATCAAGTTAATCTTTATAAATCTGGTACTTTAAATCAATAAAGCAATTTTTAAACTTTGCTTAACAGCCAGCTAAAAAAGGCTTTATTTGTTATACAATCTCAAAAATTGCATATTAGTATCCTGATTGAGAAACAAGAATATCTGATGCACGCTTGTCATTCTTGTGCTTACAGAGACCCGAGCCCAGTGTTACTGAATGGTTTAGACAGGCTGGTGAACATACTAGCCATGAATAGCATAAATTGTTTGTGCTACTTGGGCACCAGAAGGCACGATCACTTGCTGAATTAATTTCCTAGTTAGAATTCTTATGAGTCCTTACATAGATTTTTGAGATTCACGAGTCTCCTGAAATTGTATATAAACCTTGACTTGTGTGTGCAGTTTTCTGATGAGCAGGTTTGCAGGAACACTGAACTGACAACAGTGAGTCCACAGAGCCCAGGAAGGTGAGAAACTGCTCTGGTGACATGGTAAAGTTTCACAGCTCAACCACCACTTCAACTGTTGCACTTCGGTTAACTCCTGTTTGGATTTCAGGGCATTAAACTGTCCAACTGTCATTTGAATGATAATGGCTCCAACTCCTAATTAGAATAGTAATTGAAAGATACTAAATCCTACCTGTCTCCAGCAGGATTCCAACTGTAGGCTTTGCCTTTTGATTCTGCTTCAGTTTCTTGTTCATTCACTCCCAGCAGAGCTCCCTTATACTCTGTACAAGATGCCAGCATGGACCCCATGCTGCATAAGAAAGGAGTGCTTTCATGCTGGGGGGACATGTGAATATACCAGGAATGCAGTTGAATTCCACATAAAGCACACACAAGATTTCTTGGAGGTCACAGAAAACATTTGTAGGTTTTGGAGGGATATATTCCTCTGCCTTTTGTGTGACTGTCCGATCAGCTTTAAATCCTTTTATATCATACCAAGATGGTCAAAGGTTTCAATGAGGAAAACAGACTAGGGAGGAAAGTGAACTATTATAGAAACCTTACTTGAATGCTGGGAACATAAATACCTCCTCAAAAAAAATTTATAGCTCATTTTACACCAACCAAATCATTTGGTACCAAGTTTTGTAAATACTGGGTATGCTGGGGTATATTCAATAGTACAGCATTTGCCTGGCAAATGTGGGACTCTATGCTCAATATCCAGATAAAATATACAAGCAAAAAAAAAAAAAGATGTAGGGAAGAGGAGAGTGCATGCATGTATGTGTGATGTACCAATTCCAACATCAACAACAGGACTACAGTTCAAACAATGAGTTAGAAACAATGGTTTTTACAGTTTGACTTTAGGTGTCAAGGACAGGTGGGCTCAAATTTGACACTTCCAGGTAACATTTGGGGTGAGGGGGAGGATACTTTAGACAACTGTGGACAAGGACAAAGTTTGATGTCATTTAATTAAAAGACCAATTGGAAAGAAGCGCATCTGTTACAGTACATTACATATGGCTCTTGTATAGAGTAAAATAGATACCAGGGGTCAACTGTTCACACCAGCACCGAGCTCAGGTGAGCAGAGAAGCAAGGCTTTACTTGCACTGAGACTAACTCACATGCAGAGTCTTTGGTAAAGTGTTCATGTGAGAGTTAAACATAGCACTTAAAAGACTTTTACGTTTTTAAAATACTGTCTTAAAACTTGCCAAATAGCATTAAGATAAAGTGGACTACAGTAAGGTTTTAAGATGTCTTCTGTGATGTTTGTGATCAATATACAAATGGAAATTAGGCTGATGGTTATGGAATATTCTTTGAGTTCCTAGATGGGTGCTACTTTGTCCCTTCAACCCCCCAAAGCACATATATAAGGCATTGTTTCCCAACTGCTGTTGAAAATACGCTAATTACAATATCAGCAGCAATTTCTAACTACTACTATGCCACAATAATCTCAAGACAATGCTTTTTACTACTAAGTATCACAAAAATTGGAAAAGTTGAGAAAGGAGTATTTGGATCTGACACAGACATCAAGGCTCAGTATGTACGCTCTCAGACGCAAGAACAGATGCCCTCCCTTGCTTTTCTCCCCTCCTAGAGAGCTTACCAGGTGCTCAGGTTTTTAAGACATTTTTAAATGAAAAACTTGCTCCCAGTGTGACTACAGGACTGTAGTACTTTAGTATTCTTTGGGTGACTTAAGATTAGTGTTATACTTTAATTACAAATGAGATCATCTTCATTGTCACTTGCACCACTATGTTTCTAAACTCATCTAAGAGAGATTTGAAATAAATACAGCATCTGAAGGATTCTCCCATAGATGGGTTTTAAACACGGAAGGCTTTCTACCCATAAGGTGCTGTAATGTCACGTTCCTGGCAATGATGCCCCTGGCCTAGTCCTTTCATACAACAGTTTGGACAGGAGTCACACACTGTGCAGGAGAGCTGGCTCTCTCTGATGAGGAGGTTGAACGGTTGGAAATTTCTCTCTGAAGTTCCTCTACTTTTCTTTGAAGCTCTGCTCTTTTGGCAAGAAGTTCTTTGTATCTGCTGTGGATAGGTTCCTGCAAGAGCAAACAAAATCACTGTAACAGGAATCCAGGCAAACTTGAAGTCTTAACCATTCCTTGAGCTTTGTGGCATTGGCTGTTTAAGCAGTTGGATAGCCTCACCTTTAGTTCCTTAGTGGAATTAAATTTCTGTTTTGTTGTCACCTCTGATCTTCAATGGCTTCAGATGTTCCTGGAAGATGCTACCTTATAAATATCATTTACTTAAAACTCTTCAGGACTATGGACCTGCAGTTTTTAGGCTTTTTTTATAGTCATTTTCCTCTGTATACTTAAAGACCACACAGAAACATGTGTGCAGTTGGGAAAGTTTCCTAACTAAGGGACAGAGTGGAAAGCTTTGAGTGTGACAAAGCTAGTCGAGTCATACTCTTATATTGTAGATGCATACCTGTGGTTTCATCCGGGGGTTCCACCTTATATAATATCCTACCCAGAGCTCTAGGTGGCGCATGCTGGCTACTGGGTAAAGAACATGATTGCAGTAGCTCCCATAAAGAGGATTAGTGAAGTCTTCCAGCTGGCTGTTTATGTAGGACCACAGGGACACTGTCTTCTTAGGAAGATTCTGCAAGAGGGAAAGACTGGTAAAGATCCCCTACCAGAGTTCACCCACATGGGTAGATCCAAACAATGGCTCCAAGGCACCCTCTTCTGGTCTCCCCAAACACACGTATCACATACTTGTCCATAGACAAAAAATAAAAGTGCTCCATATGACTAAATCAATACTATTTATAACAGCCAAAATAAAGAACAACCCAAAAGACCACCAACTGATGGGATATACACACTGGGATATTATTTGACCATGAAGAGATGTGTGTGGTATGACCTAAATGCTGGGAAGATAGTAATGAAAGGAGCCAGGCATAGAGGTCACGTGGTGAGTAATCCCATTTAAATGAACTGTTCAAAGGTTATATTAATGATTCCACTTAAATGAAGTGTTCACAAGTGGCCATCCATAGAGAAAGCTAGTCAGTATCTGCCCAAACCTGGGAGAACATGGACTAGCAGGTGTGGGATGATTTTGGTGTATTAAAAAATGCTCTAAATTAAATGGTGATAGCCCATAATTCTGTAGTTATACCGTTAGATTATCACTTTAAAAGAGAATTTTGTATTTAAATTTTATGATTTAAAACATCTAATAACTAATAACCCACAATATACTAGAAGCCTACCATGCATGGAAATATATTCAGTATAAAGTATAACACCTGCAAGGTACAGTCTAGGAAGAACTTAATTTTCACAACAGTAAACACTCTCCCTGTTCTACAGAAACAGAAATGAACTTATGGGTTAGTGAGTAACACTTGAACCTGGCAGCAGGGCTTTTCAGTGTAAGCACTCTCCCAGAATAACCTACTTTCTGACAAAGCTTTCAGAATGAAAGTTGATGTGGATGAGGACTCTACCAATACACTAAAAGTGATACCTCTACAGAAAGTGGTTCTTTTGTTTTGCTGTAGCAGGATCGAATCCAGCGCTTTTGAAGAGCTAGGCAAGCACTCCAGCATTGACCCTGTATTGCTCCAGCATCCACTTTATGTATCTTTTCTTCAAATTTATTTTGAAAGATATGTGTTTAAAGGGCTGGCTTCGGACTTGTGGTCCTTCAACCTTAGCCTCTGAAATATCTGGGATAATAAGTGTGATCCTTTATCCCCAATTTACAGCTTGAAGTACTCCTAATTCATCTGGTGAGATACTATATAACCAAATCCATACCAAGTGAGAGCCAGAGATCATACTTTACCTCTTTCCCCCTCTGCTGTTCGCTGTTACAGAGGAATGTCCCAAATAAACAGCTGTACAAATGATCCAGGATGGTAATGAGAAAGTACTCATTGAATTCAAATGCAGTAGGGAACTGAAATTGAGCACCACAAACTTGAGACATTTTCCACACACATTTATCTGTCACGAGTACATCCTTCATAATAGTATATTATTAAAACTACCTAAGCCATCAGGGCATTATCTGTTTTCCTTTGCATGGTAGAGTCTTGCTCATGCAGCAAGTACAGAATGGTTTTGTGTTTGCTCTGCCTTGACCGTATAATTGCCAGCCACTGATTTCTGACATGGAACAGTTCTGCTGAATCTGGTATTTTCTTTTAGTTGTCAACATGTCTTATTTGTAAGAATTAAAACTACCAAAAGTGCCCGGCAAATGTCATCAGTTTATACACAGAAGTATCAGCTGTACAGCTGTGCCTATAACTTATAAGTCGACCCACTTGTCTTGTGGTAGAACAGGTTCTTATAATTCTCAACTGTAAGCATTAGTCCAAATCAGAATTCACCCTCAGTGGGTATCTTAATTTTATACAAGCCATTTTTGGAGGGCTATCAAAGACTGCCCAGAAGGTAGTAAAAAGTTCAGTGGAACCCAATCCTATTAACATTGCAAAACCATTCAGAAACTTACTTGTAAATAAGTATAAATTATGAGCTTGTAAAACATTCCACAATGACCTGGAAAATACTGCCTTGGTATTTCAGAAAAAGTCTCTGTCAGCCTAGCTAAAATCTATGGGGATATGTTGTTAAATGCTATTCCTTCTTTAGATAGGTAATTAACATACTGATGAGCTTCTTTCAACTTTTTTTGCCCCTTTCTTAATTTAGAATTATATCACATTTCTAAAAATCATGTCCCCATCCTACCCAAACAGCACCCTAATCAGTCCCAACTCCCAGGTGGCCTAGTTAGAGGTTAAAGTTTATCAATCCACACAGCTGGGCCATATCTTCTCTTATTTGTCTTACTGGCATATCTCCAGTGACAAAAACTGCCTAAAAGCTTAACTCTACTCCTGCTAAGCCATCTTCAAGACCCTGCAATTCTGTGTCTCATCATGAACCTTTCTAGGCCTGAGTCATTTAGACAACTATTTCAAACAAACCTGCTGCCTAAAAGACTGTTACAGGGTTTCTAATAGCTCCATGATTGACAAGGGCCAAGTCAGCCCTGCCTTACAGTTCCGCCCCAACGTTTCTTCCTTTAAAACAGAAAAATGGCTCAAAATAATGTTTATTTTTGGCTGGAATTTGATGTAGTTTGTTTCTTCATCTTCCTTAGCAGAGAAATATAGAACTCTCAAAGAGCAAAAGACTTTATTTCAAAGGAGGATTTTTTTTTTCCATTTTTATCAGTGCCCTGGGCCAAAATGCTACTAGAATCCAAGTACTTAATAATTAATGTTTGTTAATAGTACCCTAAAACACAAGTTTTAATAACCCAACAATAACAACAGCTATTCTCTCTGGGATTCTACCCCAAGAATCCTAAACCAGTCAGGATCACGCTAAGCTTAGAGGTGTGTGGGCAGGGATTAGCAGATGGCACGCCTTACCTGTCTTGTCATTTGCCAGACACAGTCAATAAACTGAAGGAAAACAGGTGACCTGTCTGCATCAGCATGGTTCTTATCGCCATGGCCAACTCTCTGAAACAAAGACAATGAAATGTCACATGTTGGATTTTTTACTTAGTAGATTTTCTATTTTCTGAAAGTATAATTTGGTCAGTATTTTTAATTTCTTCAAAACATCTTTTGAAAGTGTTGCAAAGTAGAAAAAAACTCTACTAAGCAGAAATTAACATTTTTATACATGCAAGCTTCAAGATGACTACTTTAATAAAACCAGATTCTAAAACAAAGGAGAGAAAATTCTTAAGAGCCCAGATTTTTGACCTAAAGATTTAACTTCTCTCTGGTGAGACATTTTCTTATGGACAGTCACCTGGGCAGGTGCCTTTATACAACCACAGAGAACAAATCTCAAGAACTTTAAGAAGTACTTGGATCTACTCTTCACACAAATGGGTTCCCACCCATGCAACTGAAAATCCCAAAGCAGGGATTCATTCAAAAAGTTGGGGTATACAACTTCTGGGGCAGGCTTTAACATCAAAAGATATTGTCATAATCCTAAGATGTTACTCTGGTTCACATTTCCCAGTGTACAGTATTGGTATTCCTGGTACAAATGTATACTGCTGTTGGTGTCAAGCTGGGCAGTGGAGATCGGCCACGGCAGACTATCTTCTGCCTGCTGGATGCTCACTACTAAAGGAAGAATGTTCAGTTTTCTTACACAAGTATCATTAGCAAAGCAGGAAAAATTAATGTTACTAAGAAAACTAATGTGACAAAACAGAGAAGGTACATGTTTCACTTGCTATTATCGTGTGCATCAGGAAGAAACGAAATAACATTTTAATGTTAAGTATGGATCATAAGACTTGAAGATTTGATGATGTTTTTCAAGTGGATGGTTTTCCTTAAAGTGAAATAGTATGGACAGTACTTGTTGCTACTCATATGAAGATTAGAGTTTTAGTAAACATTTGCCCTTATCTACTTTCCTGATAAAACCATATGCCCCGAATACAATGGAACAAAACAACAGATCAGGAGGCTGTGTTTAACTGGGACCTGATATTTTTTGTGGACAAAGGACAAAAAAAGATTTTTTTTTTTATGGATTCTATAACCTCTAAGAAACTATTATCATCTGCTAAGTTTTGACAGATTTCAAAGCATTCTTAATTCTCCAAAAAGGCTACTAAAAGTACTGTCTCCGAAGATTTTCCTTTAAATTCCTCACTAAGGAAGAATTGTTTTAGAGTTTTCTGGTAAGTACATCATTGTATTGCATCAAGTGCCGGCCGGCCGGCCAGAGTGCTGCTGGGAGATGAACTGAAATCCTTACAAGAGCAGGTGTTCTTAACCGTCGAGACCTCAGAGTTTCTTACACGATTATTTTAGTTCCAAATTACTTCAGACCTTGATCTATACTGGTAATAGTACTTTATATAACTGAGTTAGTATCTGAACCACTGTCATTTTTCATACAAGCCCAACGGGAAGGTTCATTTAGAGAGATAGCACCGTTAGTGACAGCTGAATTTCTAGGCAGCCATCACAGAAGAGACAAGGTCAGACATATAACAAATACCCTACTCTGGGTTTAGACTGCATTAAGAATATACTTCTTACCAAATAGTACTTTCATGACTTCACTTACTTAGTAAATGGCCAAATTTACACCTTGCACAAGATGCATGTGAAACATTAAAAGTGAAGGCTCAGGACGGCTCAGTGAGAAAAGTGTTTGCCACAAGAACCTGAGACCAGAGTTTGGTCCGAACACCTAAGTAAAAGTTAGGCATAATATGCATGCCTGTAATCCCAGCATGGAGAGACTAAAATGGCAGATCTCTTGGTTTTGCTGGCTAGCCAGCCTACCCCAAATCTGTGACATCCAGGGTCAGTGAGGGACACCCACTCAAATGAAGGTTCTTTACTCACCAGTTGGAATCTATGTCCAAAGCTTAGCCACTCTTTCTCCACAAGGACTTCAAATCCTCGTATGGTTCGGTAGTATCCATCCAACATGAGCATGGCCAGGGAAGTGAGCTGAGCTGTGCGATCCCATCCATCACTGCAATGCACCACCACAGACGTCTTCCCAGACTCAACCTTGTCAGCAATCCTAAGAGCCCCTGCAAGAATGAGCTGGAAACAAGTTGTAAAATCAAAGTTTAAAAAAAAGTTAAATACTTCTTAAAAGAAGAAACTAATACAGTTTTGTTAGGTATATGACCTGTATAGATTGAAAACTATGTCAGTCACATGTAAAGAACCATTATCAGCAATAAAGGACTAGCTCATAAATGCCAAGGCTCACGCCTATAATCTCAAGAGTCTGAGGACTGCCTGGAACTTGTCTCAAAAACAGGCAAATAGATGAAAAACAGCATATTAAGTGAGGTTGGGGTTAGGACATAGGAGACTGGAATTGGATACAACGTGGGAAGACTGTCAGAATGAAAGACACACTACCACCATCTGGAGGATGGATAGAATGCAGATGGCTGGGAAAGAGGAAGACAAGCAGCAGAAACACATGCGAAGTGTAAGATGCAGCTATTTCAGAGCTGAGTGTGCACACTGTCATTGGCTCCACACTTAGCAGGTCCTTCCTACTAAGTTCAGTTACAAGAGCCAAGGTAAACAAAGGGATGGAGGCTTTGAGAAAGAGTAGCAAATACACACCTTTATGTGTTCCAGCCAGTGTGTAGATTCTAAGTTAGACAACCAGTGAGTCTCTTCAATGTTGGGGTACACAATCTCCTTAAGCTTCCGTAGTGATTCTCTCATAACATGGATATTATGAATATCCAGAAAAACGAGTTCTGCATTTTGATAAGCATCTTCACTTTCATAACCTCCCCCCTTCGCCTGCAAAAGGGGGACACAAGGTCATAAGTGAGCGTACAGCCATCTTTACACAAGGTCATAAGTGAGCACACAGCCATCTTTACATATCCAG
>JADRCD010171446.1:0-12265 GCA_019843815.1 Montemys delectorum
TGTTTATTGGAGATAAAATGGAGAATATAGCCCAAGGCAGGGCCATTAGGAGAGTCCAGAGTGAACATGACCCTGAGCCTGGTCATATGTAGTGATGAAGGAGAGAAGAAAGGAGAGCCAAGAGAACTGGAGATAAAGGGTAGAAGAAAGAGGTCAGTAACCAAAATGGATAGATTATATAGGGAAAGACAACTTCAGAACCTGGGCTAAAATAATTTAGGGTAGGGCTGGAGGATGCCAACCAGACCCTGTAACAGATAGGGATTGAGGAAGGCTCTGAGGTCAAGTCTGCTTTAAAAATGTCAAATAAGCACATAACAAGAACAAAACAACAGAACAAGAAACATCCACATTCTTTGCCAAAATATCATAAGAATGATCTCTAGGCTATTTGCTAATATTCCTCCCCTCTGAAAGCTCTTAAAGACAGTTCTACATCTTTTGAAAGGCTCTGAATACTATTGTCTTCTTTAGTTCTACTGGGATGACAATTTAAGCCCTATTTTAAAGAGTTTGTGGTTGTTTAAATGAAAAAGCCCCTCATAGGCTCATAGGTAGTGGCCCTGCTAGGAGTAAATAGGCTTTTGTTGGAATAGGTATGGCCTCATTGGAGGAATGATGTCATTAAGAGTGAGTTTTGAGTTTTAGATGCACACACCAGGCCAAATGTGTGTCTCTTTCTCTTCCTGTTGGCTGTTGATACAATTGTGTAGTACTTTTGGCTCCTTCTCCAGCACCATTTCTGCCTGTGTGCTGCAATGGTATCTGCCATGATGACAATGAGAAATGGAAGCCAGCTCCAGTTAAATGCTTTTCTCTAAAAGATTTATCATGGTCATGGCATCTCTCTCTTAACAGCAAGAAAACCTTAACAGATTTCAAGTAATTTTTTAGTCTAAAGTCTCAAAGCCTTCACTATTTCTCTAAACAACAACATGGGTGGGCTTTTAAATGGAATACACTTCTTCCTGGTACCAATTTTGACTTAATTCTGTACGATTGCTGTGAAGAAACAATACTATTAAGAAAATTCATGAGAAAAAGCATTAAACTGGGGTCCTGCTCATACTTTCAAAGGGTTAGTCCATGATTATCACACTTGGAAGCAGAAAGGCCTAATATTCAAGGAATAGATGTGAGCTTTGTATCCTGATCCACAGAGAACATACACACACACACACACACACACACACACACACACAGAGAGAGAGAGAGAGAGAGAGAGAGAGAGAGAGAGAGAGAGAGAGACTGACAGATAGACAGACAGACAGAGATAGAGACAGAGACAGAGAGACAGAGAGAGACAGAGACAGAGAGAGTCATGGACAGAGAGAGTCATGGACAGAGAGGCAGATAGAGTCAGAGACAGAGAAACAGAGAAAGAAATAGAGACAGACTGGTCCAGACATAGGTTTTTGAAACTTATTCCCAGTGACATCCCTCCTCCCACATGGCCACATATCCTAGTTCTTTCCAAGCTTCATTAGCTAATGAATAGACATGCAAATAGATTAGTCTATGGGAGCATCACATTTAAATCAAGTACAAATTTCCTCCCCCATGAAATTATGCTTATTTCAAATGTGAAAGACAACTTCCTTTTTGAGACATCTGTCTTGCTCTCACTGATTCTATACTTAAACACAGAAGTGAATCAACAACTCAAGGAGTGGCAACTCCTCATGCTACAACATGTCTAAACATCTTTGAGTTCTTTGAAACACTGTGGTAGTGTTTTCAGCCTTAAAAAAATAACAAAGGTATATTTTTTGTTCATTACAAAACAATGGTAACTAATGAAGAAAACAATAAGGATCAAATTGAGCTAATTATTTTCAAACCCTTTTGCTGTCTAATGTATAATTACCTTTTCTGTTCCTAAATTTGTTTTATTGTGATTTTCAAATCTCTTTAACATTTATATGATCAAATATTATTCAATAACTAGTTGAGAACCTCATAAAATTAAAACATTTTTTCTGTAATTACATCTCATTACAGCATCTGTAGTTCTCCTTGCACTGCCATTGATAGAAATTGGGATCTTATACATTCCTTGGAGATGCTTTGGGCTTTATAGTACATGTGTCTTGACTAGTCACAAAGATGTTTCACATTATTTGGTTTTGTATTTTCTTCCCCAACCTAACCTGTTGGCCTGATGCAGGGAAAAGTGGAAAAAAAAAAAACCAGTTACCAACGCTGTAGCAGGACAACACCAATTTCTAAACTTCCTACAAAATCCCAACAATTACTGAGCAGGAAAAACACCAATCCTTGAACAAGAAACCCACCAATCCCTTAATATTCAAAGCTCAGGATTTTAAATCCCACCAATCCCCTCTTCAGAAATCTCTGCCCTGAGAAGCTCTGCCCCCTTTGTCCTATATAGGCACTGCCCCTTTGTCCAGTTCTTGGCTGTCCACTCACAGGAGCAGAAGACAGCTATTCCTGATTTCACCCCTCTACACCCTGGACTCTACAATAAATCTCATTCTGGAGATTTTCCTGCCTGGTTTGACTCATTGGAAGAAGCAAAAAAGGGGAAAAAAACAATTAAGGGGAGAAATGAAGGCCGCTGAGCTCCTCAGCTCAGCTGGGACCTTCAAGACCTCTGCTAAGGAGACTTTCTCTTAACATTATGTGGTTCCTGAGCTCACATGTCTCAGGATGCCCTACTTCTGGGACACTCTCCCACCCCAGAACTGTAAGGTACCTGAGTTTTCATGTCTAAGGATATCCTTCCACACCGTCCTACCTCAGAGCTGTATGGTTCCTGGGTCCTCATGTCTCAGGATACCCCTCCTCTGGGATACCTTTTTCCCTCAGAGCTATATGTTTCCTGGACTTCTGAGTCCCAGGATATCTTTCCATCTGAGAAGAAATACCTACAATGTCTGCATTGGTAACAATTGTCTTTGGGGATGACATTGGCCATAAACATATAAAAAGATCCCCAGTGATGCAGGAGTCACAGACCCAGCCATGCTCCTTGGTGGCAGCATGGGTGAGGACCTCACTAGGTGGCAGTACAACCTACTCACAGAGGCTGTTCCTCACCAACCCTGCATCTCCATTTGTACCTCTCTTCTTTGTGCACATACTGTTCTGCTTTTCTTTCTCTTCATCTCTCCATCACATATGTGCTCATCTTAGTGGCTCCTGTGCCTCTAGGTATCTTATTAATGCACATGCTGCATAGTGGCCGGTGGGAATTGTCTGGGTGTCCTCTACTCTTACTTACACGGATCTTAAATATGCTGTCACAACTGTTAGAAGTTCATGTGCACAACTGTCCTGTATCTATAAGATACTGTTTCCTTGAAATCATCCTCTACCTTTGGCTAGAATAAATTCTTATCATTCTTTCAGAAATATTCCTGATCCTTAGGAGAACACAGAGGTCCTATGTAAGACTGAGAACTCCATTGTCTCTAATTCTCTGAACTTTGAGAACATTGTGGCGTTATATTATTGACCATCTGAGGCAAACATTAAGTTTCCCTGATAAGGTTTGAAAGATGCCCTTATCTATAGTTATAATGACAAATCATTTAGGAATTGATTCAATAATATGCACATGTAAAAGATCAATAGAAGAACTTTTTATTAAAAAGCCTATGGCCCATATAGTCACAGGTCTAAGACCCCAGTATTGGTGCCAGATATGGGTTTGACTATTAAGTAGGCCTCAAATTAATCATTAAGAGGTTGGTTACAACCTTAACATTTCTGTCAGTATTGAACCTGTTAGCATATATTTCCAAGGCCAGTTATTACTTTAGCTTTCAAGTTCACAATTGAGTAAGAATACCCTTATCCTCTGAGAGCAGGCACTGTGAAAGACAGAGTAGATAAAGCCTTCAGGTAGTCAGGCTGCCATCAGGGATATGTTGCTGTCCTAGGGCTGTGCAAAGATGGCCCTAACCTTAACCTGGATATTGTAGAAAATCTGGCCCTAAGAGGTTATGACCTATGAGCTAGCTTCAGGCTTCACCAAAGTAGCATAAGAGAGGTGGCCACAAGGGGAGGGTGTGAGAGTGTGAGAGCTGGCAGACTGACCACCTCAGCTACCATCCAGGCCTAGATCCAGGGCTTTGAGTTGGCCAGCATCTAACTTGTCTATGAAGTTCTAGAATGTATGAAGGAAACAGTCCTGTAGAACCAAAGCAGCAGGATTTCCATGAAATAGGACTGCTATAGGATATCTGAGAGGAGTCCCAGTGAGGATTCAGTATTGATAGTATAGCAGAAGCCAGAGGCCTCAAACCGCAACAATGATTCATGATAATGAACTTTTGTACGTGTAGCTGTTTGGCCAAATGGATATATTGTGTGATATACTGGGACACACCCCATCTTCCATAGCAAGATGAGTTGTTTATTTATTTATTTTTATTTGTATTTTCTTTCGGATGGTATGTTGCAAGGATAGAGGATGGATATGGAGAAATGGGAAGGGGAGTGAGTTTGGGATGTATGACATAAAAATCCCAGAGTCAACAAAAAGTTTAAAAACAAAAAAAATTCTTTTAAAATTACCAGCATAGCAGAGGGAGATAGACTCAATTCTCACTCCTAACCAAGGGAATAGTAGCAATTGATAGCTTCTGGAAGAAGAGGAGTTAGGATTTTTTAAGGATTCCACCTCTGCTGAGCTTAA
Source organism: Montemys delectorum (assembly GCA_019843815.1). Classification (NCBI taxonomy): domain Eukaryota; kingdom Metazoa; phylum Chordata; class Mammalia; order Rodentia; family Muridae; genus Montemys; species Montemys delectorum. Next base: position 4,664 of record JADRCD010171446.1, read on the forward strand.
CATGCTCCAGCGGAAGGTCAAAGATCCAAGAACAAAGAGGCAGAATGTACTATATTTGATATGATTAAATAAGAAAAAATAAAACACAAAAAGAGGGTAGGGAAAGTGATGGAGGCAAACATAGTGAGGAAAGAATGAATATGATCAAAGTAATTATATACATTTCTCAACAAAATAACAAAAATGAGAAAAAGGAATTTGGGGAAACAATTAGTAGAAATGACTCCATGTAAAGTCAGCAATGTTTTAAAAATTATTTATTTTGTTTTATATTATTATTATACTTCCTCCTTTCCTTTTCTTCTTTCAAATTCTCCCACATTACACCTCCCCATCTTGCTTTTTCACATTCATGGCATTATGGAGTTTTAATAACAATGGTAAAATGGAAATAATTGGCACCCTTAAAGGCATTTTAGTGGCATAGTCATATACATACTATTGCTTCAAAAATTAAAGTAATAGATGATGCACACACAATAGATATATAAAGATACTGTTATTTTAGAAATCAAGGAAGGGAAAGAGGTGACTCAGCAGTTAAGTATCTGCTGCTCTTGTAGAGGATCAGAGTTTGTTCCTAACATTCATGTCAAGAAACTCACAAAGGTCAATATCTTCACTCTAGGCAATGAAATAAGCTTGGCCTCAAAGAAACCTATACTCATATGACATGCTCATATGCTTGTACATGCATATATACACATGTACAGACACACACAGAGATCCACATTAAATAAATACGGTGGTAAATTGATAGATGATAATACAGAAGATTTTGAAATATATATTTTTAATTATTAATCTAAAACTTTGTACAGCTTTAAGGAAATTTACATCTAATAGAAAAGAAAAATTACATCTATTAGAGAGCTCTACTCAAGAACCCAGTATTTTTTTTTAAAAAAAAAAAATGTGTCACTAGAAAGATGTTAATAGTAGAATGGAACTGTGATAATATGTTGTGTTAAAGAGCATAGCTGTCACTAAAACCTATTCTGCATTCTCACAATCCTATTTCAGAGATAAAGTGGCATACAAAGGAACATAAAATAATGGCTGAATATTTTGTTTTATAATTAATTTTATTTCATTATCTCCATGTCATTAATGAGAAACATCAACGATTTGATGTTTATTTGAAAGCCAATTTCTACTACAGCTTTAAAGATGTACTATGTCGCATAAACAAGAGTGCTTCTAAGCATAATAATATCAGGGAATACTGACACCCATGCTGTGTCATCTACAGTAGGGTCTTGCTTTCTAACATTCCAATTTAATGCTACTTGTCTTGTGTAACTTCAAACTGTGGTTTTGTCAGCCAGTAGAGAAAGGAAGGAATAACTTTGGATTGTGTTTCTCAAACATGTAGTCACAGTTCATTCCTTTAACAAATGAATCCTAAGCTGGCAATGCCTTTTGAAACTCCTTGTGATAATATTTCATTTCTAATCATACTTTACTCTGACAACAATCATTCTTCCATGAGCTTCAGAAGCCTCCCACAATTTCTCTATGCTATACTTTAAGGAAAATATTATTTTCTTCTCATTCCTTTCTTAAGTTTTAAACCTATGGAGAGTAACTTGAACTTTGAACTTTCATTAGTTCTTTATATGAAACAGCAATAGTTGTAACTCTGGACATTGGCTATAAATTATTCTTATAGGCAAAATGAGGAAGCATTACATAAGACCATCTATGTGAACCTTGGCTCCTCCCTGTGAACATGGACAATATCAATCCTCCAATTTCTTCTATTCCTCTATTTCCCATTGCAAAGTACACAAGAGTTTCAGAAAGGCCCTTAAGTTCTCAATGACATAATGATTAAACACCAGAAACATCTCTATCCTTATCATGATAACAACAACAAAAAATAGTTCCTAAAAGAGTATTATATAGCTTATTGCAAAAGGAACAAATGTTATGGAAAAAAAGATAAATAAAATGTCTTACAAGTTTTAGACCTGTCTGTATTATTAAAATGAATAGAAATACAATTAGAAAAGCCAGTAATTTCTGCTGATTTACTAAATCACTCAACAATTACAGGGAAACAAAAAAGATTTAGACTGAAAGAACTGGGTACATGCCTTTCAGAAAACAACAACCCAGTCACTATTGGTTTCATAATGGTTTTAAAATTTCTAGGTCAATGCTAATTTCTAATGCTACAATTATATATTACTATTTGATTTCCAGAAAAGAAAAGCTGTTTGATGAAGCTTACTGTTTAGAAAACAAGTATCACTTTTTTAGATGTCAGGCTTCTGTAGGAAGTATTACTGTCACTAATTTATAGCTATTTAAATCTGTCTTGGTGATTTGAAGGAACAAAAATAAAGAGAAATAAGTAGAAACATTTATATGAATTAGTAGGCAAATATTTATGTTTTCGGTGTGAGAATTCAGTGTTGAACAACACAATGTCTCAGCAATAACCTAAGCCATGAGTAGAGTACATGGAATTCAAGCTAAATTAGTAAGAAGATTATATAACCACCCAGTGCTAGATTGCTTTCTTCCCAATTTGAATGTATAACCCTGCAACTCTGTCTAAAGGATGTGTTTCTATTTTGTATGTATTTTTCTAACATGCAGCATTTCCAAGGCTTATTGTTCTGATAATTGCTTCCATTAAACCAATTTAGATACCATATATTTTATGTCCATATAAGAAAAGAAGCAAATTAGATTCAAACACACACTGTGCTTAGCTCTCTGGCTACATATGGAAATTAAAGCCAATTGAGAAATGCTGTATTCTATTGAATGCCATTGCCATTTGCATGGCTTTGCTGAAAAAAAAAAAAAAAAAAAGAGAATGGGAATGATCTGTTTTACCTCCCTGAGTAGCAACAGTCCTTTATAGAAAAGAACTTCAGTAACACTGCAGTATACATATTTTCTGAAACCACACTGCATATTTACTTTAGTATTTCTTTCCCTAAACTCTTGATAACCATTGTTTTATCCTCTGCTTCTATGCAATTGATAATTTTTAGATGTTTTGTGCATCTGAAATCATAAAGTATATAACCTTCTATGACTTCCATAATTATAGTTGATGATGATGATGATCATCATCATCAGCAGCAGCAGCATTATTATACTGAGCCCACCATGATACATTTCTGTCTTACCAGAATATTAGCATGCATGTCATGTGCTTTAAATATGTGCTCACTTACAATAAGAAAACAAAATTAGTACAGGTTGATAATGAAAATAAATCACCTTGAAATATACGTGTCTAAAAACTACAGTTTTTCAGATGTGATAGCTTAATGATGTGAAAAACATGGAACCTATCTAAATATATGTTAATAAGGGTAGTATAGGAAAGTAATACCAGAACCCTGAAAAGTAACAACAGATAATGGACAGGTATAGTATAGTGCCCTCCTCATTTATATATTATGCTGTGCAATAAGACAGACATAGAGAACATCAATATCAACAAAATGGCTCAGTCATTACATGTGAGATTTAAGAAAGCCAAACTAATACATACAAAATTTGACTGGTTGATTTGATTGTTAGGGGTTAGAAACAAGAAAAATAATGGCAGAAACTTTTTGTCATACTGTCAGTAAATGTTTGGCCTGACATTCAATATTTTGCCTAACATTCTGTTGTATACATAAACTTTGTCAGGATGTTAGATCTTTTGTTAAGCTATTCTCATAACTAGTAATGAAAATGATAGCAATCACTAAAGTCAGGACAGTATTTAGAATTAATAGAATATGACTGTGGGGACCATGGTGCTGGTCATTTCATGGACAAAAATTTATTAATACCTCAGTGTGTTGAGCTGTGTATGTTAAAATAAAGCAGGTCTTTGCACATAATTCAGTAAAACACTTAAGAACTCCAGTATAGCTGAGGACTAGGACATTAGTAAGCATGCACAATCTTACAACAATAAACTAGTAATGATTAAACTCTATTTAAAAAGTAGAAGTACGGAGTTTCTGAGAAGTAAAATAATATTTTAGAATATTTTGAAAATCTGATAATAGATTTACACAGTAAGAAATGAGGAAGGATAAACACCTGGAATGATACTGGGATACATACCCATGTCCTGAGAATACCTTAAAAGAACTCTGACACTGACCTACATCCTCAGTCACAGAAGTCTTTGAATACCAGGAATAGTCTGATTTAGATTTTATTAAGATTTTCTCAACTCAGTCCACATCTAAAGACTACTTGACACCCAGAAATTCTTTTTTTTTTCTTCAAGACAGGGTTTCTCTGTATAGCCATGGCTGTCTTAAAACTCACTGGCTTCGAACTCAGAAATCTGCCTGTCTCTTCCTCCCAAGTGATAGGATTAAAGATATATGCTACCACTGCCTGGCTGACATCCAGGAATTCTGACACATCCAGCATCACAGGTGAGGCCCTTACCCTCACTTCAATACCTGGCCTAACTGGTATCCCCCCGGGACCCAGAGGATACAGAAACTCCACTTAGACAGAGACACACATTCCTTCAGGTTTACACCTGCATCCAGGATCAAAGCCTGTTCTCTGGATCCCCACCACTCAGTCCACACCCAGAGGCAGCTTGACTGCCAGGAATTCTGACACATCCAGGATCACAGGATCACAGGCTATCAGGAGGGACAGCCTCTAATCAAAGGCAGCAAGGCCAGTTAATGCCCAAGAGAACTAGATGGTGAGAGGCAACACCAAGAACATAAACAAGAGAAACCAAGGCTACTTGGCAACATCAAAACCCAGTTCTCCAACCACAGAAAACCCTGGCTATTCCAACACACTTGAAAAGCAAGATTCAGATCTAAAATCTCATCTCATAAAGATGATAGAGGACATTAAGGACATAAAATATTCCTTAAAGAAATACAGGAGAACACAGGTAAAAAAGTAAAAGTCTTTAAAGAGGAAACACATAACCTCTCAAAACAATGGAGGAAATCACAATTAAATACATGTAGGAATTATAATAAAACCATCCAGGATCTAAAACTGGAAATAGAAACATTAAATAACACACAAAAGGAGACAATCCTGAAGTTGAATGTCTATAATGCCTCAAAGCCAACAATAATCCAAAAGGTAATGAGTAAGAGCAGGTAAATAGAGCACAGACAATTAGACCAAGGAGCCAGATGGGCTAGAGCCCACCACCTTAAAGCCAATTCTGGCTGAAAGTTCCCAAGGGAGCCTAGGTAGGAGGAAGAACAGAGGTTGAGTGTCGAAGGCTCCAAGCCTAATGAGAGAGTGGCTGTCAAAAAGACTAGTGAGATAAATTATTTAATGAATTGTTGAAAAATCCACCAGGAAGTAATATCACCTGGTATTTTAAAAAGAAAACTATAGAGGAACTGTACCATGTAGCCTGTAAATTAACACCATGAGCAGACTAAAAAGGCTAATCAAGGGTATGAATAAGATAAAATTAGAGAATGAAGAAGCCTCTGACTAGGTGGAAAGAGCTTGGCAGGATACTAACCACAGAGTTAAGAATAAGACTAAGTGCAAGGAAGTTAAATTTGACATCCCAGTGACAACACCTCCGCAGGTGAAACCTATAATACACAGAGAGAGCATCACAAAAAGAAGTACCTAGTATACTCATGAAGACTATAGTCGATTTGGGTAAGGATAGACTAATGGGCAAAAGGCTAGCCATGAATATCACAAAATGAAGGAAGGACTCCAATCCTTTCAAAAATTCCCTAGAGTCAGGACTGGTCCCATCACTACCAGTGACAGCCTCCTGGCTTGAGTTGCCAGTAATGGGTTCTGGACACGCAGGCCTCCTGGAAGTGAAAACGAAAACCAGAGAGTATATCCCACAGGAATTTATCAAACTTAGAAAAGATTATGCCCAAAGCTGCATGAAAGACACATCCTACATAGTAAAAACTGTGGGAAAAGGGAACAGATACAATAATATTATCAGACCAAGAGATGCACAAAATTAGGGTCATGGTGGAAAATCCCACTGTGTTCAATGCTCTGCAGCATGTTTTAGACAGCTCCCAAAGATAGACACACCCACTGCTTGATTTTATAACTGAAGCTTGGAGATATGTGCTGGTTGGCACAGCACAGTAGATGGTAACTTGGAGGAGTCCAAGGGGGGGGGTTACTTCCCCACCCGATGACTTGATTGAAAGTCAAATAAAAATAAACATGTTTTAAAAACTAGTTGTAAACTTTCTAAACTCTTTTTGTACTAGGCTTAACCAATTTTTCGCACCTACATGTGGCTTTGCATTGGCTGAGTACCAGAAGCAAAATTATCATAGATAAATAAATACATATATACATGAATAAAAAACTATTTGCTTTATTGGATCCTACTGTTTAAATTATCTTAATATCTAGTATGTGTGGCAAGTTGAAGCAAAGAGCTGTCTCATTGTCTGCTTTCTTTCTCTTTTTCTCATCTCTGGACATAACATGCATATCATGATTGAAATGAGCACCAACATAAAACAAAACAAAACAAAAAACCCAGTTAATTATAAATGTTGAAAGCCAAGAAATTAGGCACAGCCTCACTAGGACAGAAAGAGTGATTGGACAGTGGGAAAACAGTTTAGTAGGCAGAAACTAAAAGAATATATAAAAAATACTAAGGTCCATGAGGGCATCTATGGACATGAGAGATGGCTATTTAAGTGCAGGAATATTGTGCATATACTGCTTCTGTGAGGGCAACAGGTAAGGAAATAAGAGTGAAGCTGCTTGGGAAAAGATAGGATGTTGATAATTGTCCCTAAAAGCTGAAGCACAGTTCAGTTTCTACATTGCAAAATACTAATGGGAGTTGCCAGGCAAACTCCCTGGATTTTGTTCCCCTGCCTTTGTAACCAAATGAAGATGCATTTCTTTTCAATGTAGGGCAATTTCAATTTTGTCTTATCTAAAATGTTACAGTAAATATAGACAATTTTGGACCAGATATAGTAACATGTTACTGTAATTCTTGTACTTAGAGAGCTTAGGCAGAACTGAGGTTAGCTTACTTACTGTGTTAAACATAGAGGAAAACAAATAATTTACTTTGAATACTCACTGTGAAAAAACTTTTCAATAGTATTACTATTTAAAAATACAGGAGAAATAGCTAATAGACAATTTGGATGTTTAACAACTATAAGGGACTGTGACCAATTCTCATAACACATATAACACTATAAAATATAAAAGGGGGATAAAAGTATGTAGAATTTGATAAAACTGAAACTGTATTTTTGTTAATGGAGGAGATTTAGAAAAATAAATGCTAAAATTTTTGTTGTTGTTAAAGGCATTGATTTTCATTTCATCAACATCCCTTATGCCTTTCTTTAGTTACTGGGAACTAGGTAACATACATAATCTGAGCTAAGGCACAGACACCTAAAAGTGACCACTGATGAAAGAAATTGTCACATAATTATCTTCTGAATGAGGGTGGTTATAGCCAATAGGCTATAGGAGAGGTGATAGAAGTATTCTGTCCTGATTTGGTCACACTATGTAATTGTATATATGTATAATTCATATTTATGCATGTTACATAAATAAAACTCTTTGAAGATGACTTTCCCTGGCTTTGAAACACCA
>JADRCD010171455.1:0-27982 GCA_019843815.1 Montemys delectorum
AAAAAAAAAAAAAAAAAGAGGAAAAGTTGAGGAAAAAATGTGTAATAAAAATGAACCTTCAATTATCAAAAGGTACAAAAAAATTGAACCACAATAAATCTATTACTACCATTGATATAGATATAGATAGATAGATAGATATAATATTTCAAAATCCAAAATAAAAATCCTAAAGAAGTTGAACCCTAAAAAAAAAAAAAGATTGATGCTTCCTGCTGGCTTCCTATCTCACCACAGGAGGAAGTTCCTCTTCTCTGACCTTCTGTTCTCAAACCTCTTACAAAACCTAAGGGTAAAAGCTCAGGATTTTTTATAGTAGTAGAATAATAACAGACTAATACAAAAGACTTTTCTGAAGTGCTTAATGTTCAGAGGTAATATATATTTGGGGATGAGTTTTATTGGACTCAAGACCTACTTTATAAATATTAATTTCAATTTAGAAATTTCTCCCAAGATTGGTGCAATAATTTTTAGACTACAAAAACTCAGAAATACACCTTGTTTCTCATGTTAACTAAGAGGAATGAACTAATTATAGGCCAAAAGAAGAACTCAATTTAAAAATCTAGAAATTTCTACCTGAAACTGACTTTGGAATAGATGCTATGCAAAGAAGATAAACACTGCCCACAATACTGAAATTTCAGAACTTGAATGTATTAGTGAACCTATGAACATCTACTAACAAAATAGAAAGAGGTCTATAAATAATGAGCAAAATGACTTGGCCAAAAGAATGCCAGTAAGGGGGGGAGGGGTGAAGAATTCAGGTATTTGATAATTCATTGCTTGGATCCCTATAGTAAATCAGCACACAACATCACCCCATGCAGTGTACATAACATGCAACTGAGATAATCTGCATTGGGACCTGTACCTAGCATTCACAAAACACAGACGTCCTACCTGGCCAAATCCATGCAGCTGTCAGTGAGGTTAGTGGAAGAGTTGAAGTACTCTCTGCTGGCAGCCAAAACCAAGTCAATACTTCTCTCATAGCTGACTCTGTACTGGGGTTTTCCTTTATGGACAGCACCAGCTGGAAGATTATCCAAACAGGCACTACACTGCATCATCTGCCCTGCAAGGTGGATGTTTTCCAGGCGACTGGAGCAAAGAAGGCTCTCTGTAAATATCTGGGAAAAAGAAAACCCAGAGTTACTGAGAAAGAAAGGAGGCTCAGTTCAGCAAAACAAGGACTCTGAAATCCAAAAGGAATAAATACAAATTGTATGTATCCTAGAACTAGAGGTTGCATGACATCGTGTGTATTGAGTAAGCATGCACTGTCTATGTTGAAGTAACTGTTCTATGAATTCCACCTCAATAAAAGAAAAATTCACTTTAGATAGAAATTTCACTGGATGAAATAAATAAATAGTGGTATTTAAAACATTATAATAAAGATTTAAGTATGTAAAGTTCATTCATTTAAAACTGGAATTGAAGCTAGGTGTGATGACACACTCCAGTAATCCCAGTACTTGAGAGATTCAGATAGGATAACTGAGCCCTCGGCTAGCCTAGACTACATATATTGCCTATAATTAAAGTAAATAAGCAATAAAGAAAATCCACTAGCCAAATATTAGACGCACTGCCTGACTCTCAACTGGACCCATTCTGCTTAATGTAATATATGTTTGACTACCATCTCTGATACACATAATTCACAATTGCATACAGCAGAGGAATTCATAGCCACCATTCATGGGGAGCAGGAGTCAAGTCCATGTATGTACAGTGGGCAAGTATTGTCTTACTAAGTTGCTACCTCAGCCTCATCTGAATTCACTCAGGAATGAGTCAGACTATAAACACAACTTATACATAAACATTAAAACTATACCATGGAGCACTGAGGGCTTTCCAACTTGGCTATTTAGGTGTATTTTAATAAAATTAAAAAACACTGATAGAAGATAACTTGCAAGAACTCATTATACTCATGTCTCTGATTCACTTAAAATTAATTCCTTAAGATTACTTGTGCCAGGAAAATATTAATGTGACCCCTAGGCATACACTGCTGACATCACATACATTCTCTCCCTGCATTCATGGGAAGATGAAGACCAAGGAAGCCAATGAGATGAGAACAATAACAATATCAAGGAGAAGAGCTGCTTCTTTTTTTTTTTTTTTTTTTTTTTGCATGTGAAATTTTTAGTACACTTATTGCATAAAGAATAAACAAAGTGCATAAAGAGCGGGCCACAGGTTTGACATAAACAGGGGCTATGATGATGTACAGCAACTAAACCAACTTAAATGGCAACTATACTGTTGCTACTAAACTGATCTTGAATTCTCTGGGGGCAGGAAGAGCTGCTTCTTGCTCCATGTGAAGAGCACCCAGCTTCTGTAGCATTGTCTCACCATCCACTCTCCTGGGAGTGGGTAGCATGAGACAAGCCTTTATCGTAATGTCTGCTAAGAGAGCTTACTTCATGTAACCAGAGTGTCTATAAAATACAAGTTGTGACACGAAGCACATTATGACTGAGCAGCCCTCCTCACTAGAGTCTGGCAGGTGAAACTGGCACACACATGTGCAAGCCAAATGAACGTTCAATGGCTCATTCAAGAAAGCCATAGAGCACCAGAGCCAAGATTGAAAAAGAACTGCAAGTTAGTCTCCCTGAACTGTACAGTCAGGCCATATGAGCAATCTGCACTTTATTCAGTAGGCTGCATGTCAGTCTTCGTCCATCATAGTCTACGTTATGTCACTGTGCTTTCAAATTATTTTCCAAGGACAATAATATTTAATATCCAAAATCAGATGATACCGTATATATTAAAGGGTGATGTTAAGGCTTTAGTTTTATCAAGCCTATATTACTGTCTTCTAGAACCTTCTCAGAACTTATAAATGCTTTTTAACATTTTCTCAATAGAGAGATATTCAAGGACACTATAGTAAAATGCCTACCTAGAACCTCAAGGCCAAATCCAAAGGAACCCATCTCTACACAGCTCCATTTTAAAGAAAGGCTACAATGGAGGCACGTTATATGGGGCCCTGGCAGGTAGTCAGCCTAGCCAGGAAGTTTTCAAAGTAAGAGAAGAGACTAAATTCCAGGCAGAGGGGATGGTATACACACAGTTACACCAAGGGTAGATATGGATCCTACTTGAGGGAGCTACATGCAGAACACTGGAGAGTGACCAAGGAAAGAGTGACCTGGGAGGCTTGGGCTGCTGTGGCTTTCCCTAGCATAAGTGCAGGTACCTACAGAGTGATGTGGAGACCATCATGTCTGTGAATAAAGGTAAAGCAGATGATATGAACCCAGGAATCAAGGAGAGACCTGCTACCATTCATCAGAGTGAGGAAGACAGCTGTTAATTACACTGCATACAGTACCTCTTATGGTCTCTCCATTGTAGCAAAACACAACAATAAAAATGAAAAAAAAAAAAAGTATTTTATAGCCTGGGTTACCTCATAGCAAGCATTGGAATCGAGGCATGTGTACACGTGCTGCTGCATGGTCAACATGTCCTGCAGCAGCATCCTCCAGTGAGACTCACCAACAGAAGGCTGCCTGGGAAAACAAAGAAACAGAACATGAAAGCTGACTCCAAAGCCTCCAGGTACTACCATCCTGCACAAGCTGACCTTCTAATAATCCATAGTGCTAAATTTCATTTGAACTTACAAGAAAAGGTAAACAGAGTGCCTATGCTGAAGGGAAAAAAAACAGCAAAATAAAGTAGAAAAACAGAGACAGGCAAGAGTTTCAAATTCCATCATCGTCACTGCACTCTGCACAGGTCTTTTGCTTGTTTACATATTTCTGTTTAGTTTGGGAATTTTTCTTTAGGACACAGGCCCATCAGATGGCTCCACTGAACTGGCCTTGAATCCACATAGAGCTCCAATTGCTCTTGATTCTCCTACCCTAGACTCTAGCATACAGGGATTATAGGCAGGAGCCTGGCCACCCAGGGTCTTTTGAAACTTCATGTGAACATCAAGACATAGAAAGCAATCTTAAACCACTGTTAGATCAGGTTTGGCACAAAGGAATAGCCTATCATGAGCACTGTGGCTGGAGGCTTAGCTCTAAAAGTCAGTGGCTCTCTACCTTCCAATGCTGCGACTCTATATAGTTCTTCATGTTGTAGTGACCCTAACCATGAAGTAATTTTGTTGCTATTTCATAACTGTAATTTTGCTACTATTATGAATCACAATGTAAATATATGATATGCAGGATATATGATATATGACTCCCAAAAGGGCTGAGATGCACAGGTTGAGAGCCATCGCTTTACACGAAATTCCAGGCAGCAAAGTTCATAAGCAACAAGGTGACCTTCAGGAGTTACCTTCTCAGGTGGCAGCCCAAGGACAAGTTGCCAGAGCCTCAGAGCACTTACTGCATTGCATCTGCTTTAGGAAGAACCTTCAAGCTCCGAAACAGACAGTAATCTTTTAGAACAATTCCAGGGACATAATTTTCAAGATTCCCTCAAAAGGGAGGCCAGTAAGCACACATAAGAAAGACCAAAGCACTCAGCTCCAATCCAGATAGTGTCTGGTTCACTTTGTCCAGGCTGATGAATGGACTATACTCATGCCCATTCCTGATCCCTCAGGTTTGAGTGAATCTTGGCTGGCTTTGCATAGCAGCTGCAGACAGCCAATGCCTCCTTTAGACACTAAGGCCTTAAGAGGCTGAACTGGCTGGGCAAACAATGTACCACAGGAAAAAAAATGTCATTACTAATCCCTAGAGCAAGCTTAATCCTTCTGTAGGCACCCTGCTATCACCATACTTATCAGTTAATGCTCACTGTCCTGGAATTGACAAAATGAGGCCATACCTGGTTCCAACATCCCCTACCCCAGTATTCTGCAATACAAGATAATAAATGTGCATTAACCCTGCAGATGTTCTGCAAATAGAAGGTAAATAGACATACAGGTCAGTATAGGGCTTCCAAATCATCCTGCACAGCCCTTACCTACATCCACATGGCCTCTTGATTAGGGATGGTAAAGAATGTTGTGGCTTCTACCCCTTCAGAGCCTCTTCCTCCCCAGAGGCAGGTACAGTGAGACTCACTTGCCTCTCCCAACAGTCCACCCTTGTTCAACTGCTAATTAAGAGTCTAAAGCCTTCAGAAGGTTTTCCATCAATCCCTCCACCCACCCCAGGAAGATAAATTCACATAGATTTTGCTCTATTTGCTAACAGAGACCAAGACTGGCCCCATTTTCCATCCATTTTCTATCCTTTCTTGAATGGTTTATGCACTTTACCAACTCAGTTTATTCCCTGGTCTTTACTAGTCAAATTCTGCTAGCCATTCTACATCATCAAAAATGGTTGTACAACAAGGCTCATCAAACCAAATGCACCTTCTCCACTGTGGGAACACAGTCCTGTCTTGCCTGGTGAATGAGCATTTTGACCTTGTGCTTTTCTTCTTTACTACCAGATAGTTCTCATGAGCTCCACATTTTTAGACTCCAGGAGGGCTTCTTGAATGGAGATCTGTAATCTCTTCAAGCTTTGAGTGTCCTCTAGGTTTAAGAAGTGTAAGCCAACACCTCCATTTTATCCTGGTTTTTGTTGTTTTCTTTTTTCCAGTTTCCTTTTGAAACAGGCTAGAGTGAAGGACTCTAGCTGCATGTCCCTCTGTAGTTTCTCCTTTATACATGCAAGTTCCTCTGAGTAGCCAATCTGGCCTCTGTCGCATTTCTTATGCAAAACAGCAACCTTCCAGTGATTACAACAGCAAAGAGACTGACCTAACACTCCACACCATATGGCAAGATACATACCTAATACCTGCTGTAGATGATCAACTCTCAGACAGCATAGCTTCAGCTGTCTAAAACTGATAACAAGAAACTGCCACTGCTCTTCCCAAACTTATCTTTGGTTCTGTTAAACCCTGCCACCTCCATCCTATGTTGTGGAAACTCTCTCCATGGGGATAAAAACACACTCCTCCCCCCCCTAAAGAGTTTCACTGACAAACCAGCTTAACTTGGTGAATCCATGAAGGTACTGGGGTTACTTACAGTCACATAGGTGACCCAAAAGCAGCCATACCGTGGGAAAGTCTCACTTTCCCCCAGACTGCAAACTAATAGAAGTCAGACACCATCTATTAACCTGCCACAGTATATATATTCTAGTGTCTTCCTGGATTAAGAGTCCACATGAAATCAGGGCCAACTTATACACAGCTGACTGGAAAGTGTAGGAAGGAATGATCCAATAATGCTCCACTTCCCTCCTTTCAATAAGGGAACATCAACAGTCCAGAAGCAAGGACATAGCTGCTCTGAAGGAGTTGATGCCTATCATGCTCAGAGCCCAGCATTCTACACTATACCCAGAGGTAATTTATCAACCTGAGCAGTTCCGCAGGGCTAGTGAGGGCTTCACAATCCCACAATGAAAAGCCTCGTTATGGCTGTTTCCCAAGCTGCAGGGAAGGAGGGTTTGCTAACAGTTTCACCCAGTCATGAATTGTACTATGAATGCATCATGTTGCTGAATTAAACATTTTTACTCAAAGCCCAATTCACAGAATCATGAGGAATGAGTAAGATTAACTTTGGGCAGCTGCAGACATGCAAGACGCTCCTAACATACAAATGAGCTCAATAACCTGCATGGAGTTCAGTGTTTTCATTTTACTTCTAGGCTCCCTTCTCTGCAAAAGTCTAATATATAAAAGGCACACACGTTTCCTGATTAAGTATTTGAGAAATGTGAATGAATGGGTGGATTTTAGGTCTTAAAGACATTTTGTTTTATGTTGTTATAAAACAGTAGGAAGGGGAGCATGCTGTAGGTTTCTTTGTTTCTCTCTCAATTCATCTAACTTGAAAGTACCTGAATATAAGATCACTGTATTTACCTCTAATTAGAAAGTTCTGGACAATAATATAACTCAACATCTGGAAATAGATATTTTTTTTGAGTTTTCCAAATACAAAAGTTTCTTTTATATGAATCTTTTGTCTTGTATATCTCAATATATTATCATTTAAAATCATCACTGTTACCAGGTGCTGTGGTATGCACCTATTATCCCAGCACTGAAAAGGCTGAGGCAGGGGATCATAATTCCAAGGCAGCCTGATATACAAAGGGAGATGCTATGCCAACCACAACAATATCCACCATTTCTATTTGTTATATGGTTAAATGGACAAATAGATGCTAAGTATACAGTAACTTAAAAACATTTTCCCTGAGCAATTCTGCTTGTAGAGGCTGCATCTTACTATGTAGCACAGGCTGGTCTCAAGGCCTGGGACTGAGCAGTTCTTCTGCCTTTGCTCCCAAGGAGCTGATACAACAATTGCCCTGGTCATCATGCTAAAATAAGCACATATCTCACTGTTCATCATAGCTTCTATTATTACATAAAATGAACAACTATTTTTGTTCATATGCCATGAAGCACACGAGGACACATACTTCTTTGACATACAAACATATGCAACACATTGCTGCTGCTATAAGTACTCCAGAATAACCTATATAGGATATCCAGTATTTTCATCTTGCTTCTTGAATATTTTTCATAGGCTTCAAAAAACTTGTGAGACTCCTTTCAGATTTGGCTTAAAGTCAGTGATGTAACAAAATGTTTGAAGTTACTGTCCACCTTATTAGCTCAACAAAATCAGACCCTGGCCTTGTCAGGCTGATCACAAGTCTCACAGACCAGCTGTTGCTCTGGAAGCTATCAACATTAGGACAGATGGTATAAATGTTCCCTCACACATGGCTAGCCATAAGTAGAGATCCTAATTAAAATAAATGATAACACATCATTTACAATGGCCCTTTTCAGAATAAACCCCATAAATAAGAATCAAAAGCAGGATTTTAAGAAACAAGAATTTAGCAAGCTAATTAGATACCTGTGTGTGTATGTGAATATATATATATATATATATATATATATATATAGAGAGAGAGAGAGAGAGAGAGAGACAGAGAGACAGAGAGAGAGAGACAGAGAGAGAGAGAGACACAGAGAGAGAGAGAGAGAGAGAGACAGAGAGAGAGTGTGTGTATTAGTCACAAGTATGTACTTGAGATTGATTTCCCTCCAACCCAGGTATAGATAGTACCATACACAAGGTAGTAAAACCAGAATTCATGACGAATGTGGTGGGCTCCGCCATCATTTATGATATATATGAGACTATTTTAGAAGTGTTGAAGGCTTAGGCACACTCATGTATAAAGACAGATAACAAGCTGACAATTTTGAAAGGGAGAGCATGCTCTCCTAACTATTCATGAGTAGATCATCATGAGTAGAAGCTGACACTGAGCACATCAGAAGCAAATGAGCTCAATAGCAGGAACAAGGTTCTCCAACTGTGGAGGCACAGGTCCGAGAGTCACACAGCATCACCCTGGGAACACTGACTCCTTTTTAAGTTGTCATAAGACTGGAACAGTCAGTCAGTAATTATCAGGGCGATGGTGTGTACATTCCTGTAACTTACAACCTACAAGAAAGCCTTAGGTGCATATGTTTGTTAATAAAACACTATACAAGAGACAGGAACAGTGAGTAGAGAAAGGCACAAAATGCTAGGACATTCCTGGCACAAAGAACTTGACTGTACTTAGAATGTAAGCTGAGCACTTTCACTATCTTATTAGTATTAGAATTTCATTTCTTCTGTTATCAGACTCAACTGTATCTCTAACAATTCATTATTTACTCCTACTACCAGCAAGTTTGGTCCCTGTTCCACCAGGACTTAAAATTCCCCTCCAGGCTTCTTTACATTTTATCCATTCCCACTAGGACAGATTTGGAAGGTAACTTCCTCATACACACAGAGGGAGCACACCCAAGCTCCGACTCTATCTCAGAATCCCCTTGTTCTGTCTATTTACCTTTATGTTAGCTTCTTCTGACACACTCTACACCTACTGTCTCACTCAGTGCAAAGTCACAGGTCCTTCCCACTGGGGCTTTGCTGTAGGTCCACTCAAAAAATGATTAAAATGGGCCAAACATTTCCCAGTTTGCTTATAGGCCATTTGGATCTCACAAAGTTGGAAATATGTTTGAGATCTTTTGCCAATTTTTCTATAAGGCAATCTATTTTCTCCCTCACATTTTATTGTATAGCTTGGACAGACCAAGAAGGTACAATATTTCTTGCTTTTACATGGGCTGATATTACAGCATTAAAGTGACACAAAATGGTCTAAGCCTACAAGAACAAAATATTCATATGATAATGTGAATGGAAAATTCATATACTCATGATTAAGAAATGTGAATATTAACAAAATATTCAAAAATAATATGAATAAAACTTTATAAATAAATGCATAATTAGGAAATGCAACTACTAAGTATGGGATCACAGGAAATGCAATTATTAACTAATAAATTCAGTTTTGTTAGCTCTCTTGCAGCTAAATAAATTCCCAAAGAGACACAGCAAAATTCATAACTCCATCAGAATAAATATACTACTTTAATGATGACACAGAAAGACCAAAAATTACTAAACACTAATACTCTACTAATACCCTAGATGGTAATTGTTAAGACCTACTCACTTGAAAACATGAGTGTCTAAAATCTGATAGAAGCTATGTTATGCAACAAGAATAAAAATAAAGTTATAAATCAACAGTAAAGTCAACAAAGAGAATCCATCAAGATTGGAAGACAAAAGATCAATATATGAAAGATTAATTGATCAGTTCAAGTGATGTATACCTGTGACCCTCGAATTCCAAAGGCAGGGCATAAGATTTAAGGGAATTATGAGTTTGAGACAAGTTTACCTTCATGTATTCATACAAAAGAAATTAAGTATATTCATTTAAAAAATAAATATCTATAAAAGGTATGTTGTAAAAGTCACAACTCAAAAAAACCTCTAATGTCCACTAATAGGTAAGCATATACAGATTGTGCAATAAATCTAACACATGGAATACCATTCAGCAAATGAAACAGTATAATCTATTGAGTAATGGTACAACATGGATAAACCACATAAATGATGCTAAATAAAAGAAACAGAGACAGAAATTAATATCTAAAAAGGATAGAAAAATGATCAGTAGCAGCTCTGTGAGTGGGTGAGGACTAACGAGGAGGAAAGGGACTGTGAAGAGG
This sequence comes from Montemys delectorum, assembly GCA_019843815.1. NCBI lineage: Eukaryota > Metazoa > Chordata > Mammalia > Rodentia > Muridae > Montemys > Montemys delectorum. The sequence goes on from JADRCD010171455.1 coordinate 10,153, forward strand.
TAACTTGTAAGGGTTACTACCTACTATGGCCATTATTGTGAATACCATGGTGGTGTGTATCATGAGTATATGCATAGATCAAATCTTATCAAATTAGATATTTTATAATTGGAGTATGTTATCGATCAACTACATAACTGACTAGTTGTCAAAAAAGAAAACAAGTAATGTAACAAACAAACATTCACAAGCACCAGTCAATCATGTTCATCACTTACTTCCGCCCAGTGTGTCTGGTCAGTCGAACCATGAGGCTGCGTGCCTCTTCGGAGCTGGACTGGGTGTTCTTCACAAATGAAACTGGTTTCTCCAGTCCATGTGTTTTCAAAAGCTCGGACACACTATACATTAAAGAAAAAATGTTTAACATCGTTCAAACAACGAGAATAAATATCTTAAGAAGTTAAATGATTATTAGAGATGTGGTGGAAAAATAAAAGGTTATCATATATATAAGATCCAGTATTATATATTACATTAATTCTTACCAAAAATAGAACTCATATATCAAACAACACAGTTCTCACTGGCTTTTTTAAAGCTATATGTAGAATAAATGATCTGTTCTTCAAAAGATGAAATCTATAACTCAAAATCTTTCTGACAAGCCGCCTCCACTCTAGAAGCATGCACAGTAATAAGGCAAATGTGACTTTAGGACTAGGCTTCAGAGCTTCCAATACACAAGCAATATAGTGCATGGGCATTCTGTTCCCCTAAATGAACTTAAAATATTTTTACACTACCATCTCTAGTTTAAGTGAATAAAAAGACTGATGGCCTCCAAATAATGATGCTTTTCTACATATACACTATTAATGAAATTATATCACCAGTAATTATATATTAAAAGAACAGTTTATTATTTTTGCATCCTTCGTTCGTTCCTTCCTTCCCTCCTTTCCTTGTTTGTTTGTTTGTTCATTTTTGATGCAAGGTCTCACATAGGCCAGGCTGTCCATGATCTTGCAACACACCTGAGGATGATACTCAACTTCTATCCCTCCCACCTCCACCTCCTAGTGCTGGGATAACCAAATGGGCCACCACACGCACATTTTAGAAAAGAGATAGAGAATCAAAGCTTTGTACACACTGAACAAGTACTCCACCAACTGAGGTACAGTCACAGCTCCTAGTTTTTATTCAATTTCATAGTATAATACTTAAAAATATTTTTATAGTCTACTATTTTCATTTTGTAGTATAGTATAATTTTAAAATATAATACTTTAAAATTATAATATATGTATACACATAAAAATGAATGCTAATAAATAATACTAAACTCCCTAAAGGTCACATTAAGAACAATTCACTCTCAGAGAAAGACAGCTCAAACTCAACATTTCACTGTAAATTTAAGAATATCCCAACAAAAGCACATTAAAGTTCTAACATAGCTTGATATTGTGCATTTCTTATGTGCCCAGAAAGTCTGAGGAACTTTGGTTTCTTAATCCAATAGCACTTTCACCATCTCATGAAATAACTTATTAGAGTTAAGAAAGCCACAGACTCAAAGGTCACACAGCTATTGAGTAGAAATGTTTGGACTTGAATATAGGCTTATCTGGCCATGGCCTCTCGTTCCTATTACCCCAACACTAGAAGGCTGAAGCAGAAGATCACTGGGAAATTAGAACTAGCCTGAGCTACATGGCAAAATGCTTTTTAAAAATCATACATATATCAAACAAACAAAAAAAAAACAAAATAAGCACACACCTGTATATATCAGTACAGGAGTAAGTATTAGGGGCAGGAAAATTATCTGTGAGTTCAAATGCACCCTGGTCTACATTAGTGAGTTCTAGGTCCCAGCAAAAACTACACCAGGGAGGAGAGGTACTAGGGTTGGGAGCACAGCAGATGTGCATGCACACTCAGGCTTATCAGCTTCATATCCTAACCCTCTGCTACAGTAAGATAGTGCACACATCATTGAGAAAATGTTCAAGAGAGTCAAGGGACTACATGTTCAAACTAGACATGAATGACAGGCAGGCCATGGGCACATGGCTCCACACACATCGTAGTAAGCACGGGACAAAAAGCCTGGTCTTTGTACTCACCTGAGGATTTTCTCCAGTTGGTCTACCATGTCATGAAGAGATGAGGTTACCTTTGTACTATTCCTAAAAAGAAAAAGAAAAATTAGGTTTACAAGGGGGTTTTAATAAAACATAAAACAACTATACGAGGAGGAAAGGGTGTTTCTCCTACACATAGTATTACACTGCCCAACTGAAATCTGAGGCTTGTTTCCTATGTACCATCAAAGACCTCCACGGTCCTGCACTATATCCTTAAGGTACTGCTAGCATAATGTGACTATCAGGCCCATCTCTAGTCACACCCAAAAGCATAGAGTAAAGTCACGTATGCCTATTTCACTGAATCAATTCAATAGATTAAGATTAAAATTAGTGGAATCCAATACTGGAAAAGTGAGCACCAAACAGCTCTTTATTGTCTTAAAATCTTCATTTCAACTATGTTCATACATTACTTTATATTTGCAAATGAGGAGAGAACTATGTCCCCATGGGCTCCTTTATAGTACAATTGTGGCCTCTTAATACATGTTTTTCTAAGTGACTCTAACTTTTCACAGTGAAAAGGCCAGTTGCCCCATAATGGTGTAACACTCTATGAATAGCCGACTGCTTTCCTAAGGTGTCACATTATGCGCTGCTGTCGAACACTATCCTATAAGCATGATATCTATCACCACTTTCATCTGGAGAAGCCATGATGCATTCAGGAGCAAACCCTGAGAGTGGGCCTGTTGACAGCCTCTCAAGGAAGGAAGGAGTAGAGAAGGTCAGCAGACCCTTACATGAGGTTTCAGCCACCCCCCTGCCCCTCCACACCAACTGTATGTGATTCTGACCCAGTGTCACATGGTCTGGGGTTTAGGAGGTATTACAGTAGATAAAACTGTGAACAGTTAACTGAAGACCATACTCCACCTATACAGAAATCATCACCCAGTTCAGAATTTATACTAGTGTGGCTGCTCTAGGGTCATCTACAAGTCTGGCACCCATGCCACTTAAGTAAGACCAATAATCTCATTAGTTCACAAAGCTGAATTTAGAATTGTCCTCTGGTCAATTGTTGGCATCTTACATGAGGAAAGCACTTACTCATATCTCCTGAGGAAAAACTCACTAATGCAGATATAAAGTACCTGCCTTAGCTGTAAGCCATAAGGTCAGCCCAGAGGACTGACGGGATTTGGGTTAAACAGCTTGAACAAGCCTCCTTTTTCCTAAGGGATGTTATAGTATCCAGTGTGTCTTGCTTCGTTAAACAAGGAGGGTGACTGTTAGTGATGTTCCTATGGTAGCTGGATAAATATGATGGTAGCCAATCCACTACCTTGTAAAGACAAACTTCGTCTTGAAAATCAAAAGGTCAGGTTCTGGGATAATACTCTGCTACTGTTCAAAAGTCATCTTCCATTCATTTTTCCCTGGATCCAAGTGTATGGGAACAAGTGTTGCAGAGTAGATTGAAAACATGGTGATAGCTATCATCCGGCTACTAAAAGCTAAACAATTCCCTGACACGAGATGAGGGACAGAAGAAACCTACAACAAGGAAGCCTTCCTAGCTAAATGGTCAATTTTACTGAAGAAGCTGAAGACCAGCGAAGCTGAGCACCTTGGCCGAAGTACCAAAGGTACAAAGATAAGGGTGTTGCCTAGTATTGAGCATCCGTGTGGGATATGTAAGAACTAGACTGCAAAGGGAGAGGGAATGACAGCTACCTGATGTCCAAGGAAAGAACTACTAAATACAGACCTAGAAGGAAGAATTCACAGAATAAACACAAGCAGTCCATAAATTCAAAGATAAAAAAAGAAAACTAAAGCCCAATTTAAGAGCCAAGAAGTCAGTGCTGTAGACTTTCAGAAGATTCTCCTAACAGTGCCATGTTTCTTACTTTCCAGTATGTGAGGATCACACTGAACAGAATGATATCGGAAATTATAATTACAGTGGACCTCCCATATAGTAACAGAAAAATGAAGGCTATCTCCAGACACCAAGACAACAGACAATTTTAATTTCATCTCTATATGACTCCCCTTTATATTTTGAAGGGGTGGGGTGGGCTCAAGGCCATGTGAATACTGAGCATGCACCCCACCATTGACCTATCTCCCATACTTTTGTCTTTCTTATAGTCTCAAAGTTCTCTGTTGATGAACACTTAGAAAAGCAATGTCTTTGTCTTAAATACCAGACTAAGAAGCCTGGGTAACCTTGGCTTCCGGGGCTCCTTACCCACAGCCCCTTTGTGGGAGGCATTCTAGGATGTCATAGCAGAGAGAGAGCTGGTCACTTCGTTCGCAGTTATAGATGCATTCAAGCGCTATGGTCATCAGCTGGTCCTCATCAGGGATAATTTTTTGCTGCAGCTAGGAAAAATAAAGAATGTTGGACTAAAAGTCAGTTGTTCCATATCCCAGCACCACTGTCAATAGAATATTAAACAGTGCCATTAATCAGCCAAAGAAACAAATCTTGATTTTCTGTAGCTTGCAGACTTTTGAGGTATTTAATAATTCTAGATGAAACCACACTTTAATTACAGAATCAGCAAAAAAAGATCATTTGTAACCTAAAAGCTTCATCTACTAAAATCAGAGTCTTCAATTTATGACCCATTCCAGATAAAGCAGATGCAAATAACAAATAACACGGTGAATTATAAAGGCAGTGACATTAAAGATAACATTTCTAACCCCCACATCTGAATTCTGTGTATCAATTACAGAAATCTATGAAATCCCTGAAGTAGTATCACAAACTATAGAGCCTACCATTTCCTACATGCATTCCATGTAAGCTTTCCCTACACTGCACTACTGTCCCACTCAGCTGGAGAACTACAATGCAGTGGCACAACCACCAAGCACACTCTAGTTATGGAGCACAAGGACGGCCACCTCAGGCCTCGTTCCATGTAGGATATTGGTTTGCCACAGATTTCTATTCTTGGAGTATTTTATGAAACACAAAAATAATAAAAGCAAATGGTACCATATTTTTCTCATCTATAAGGCCGAGATATTACCAGCACCCTCCTATGAGGGTACAGGAAAGAGTAAAGCCATTGCTATACATGGAAAGCTTATGCTACCCCGCCACAAAAACTAGGACACAGGCTTATGTGGAGTAAAAGAAGACAGGAAAAAAACATAGAAACAGAAAGGAAAAGTGTGAAACAAGATCCTGGAGCTCCATGGAGATGGAGCCCATAGTCCTGAGTGTACAAGGCAAGCATTCTACCGCAGAATGAAAGCCCAGCCCTATTGGAAGCCTTTTGTAGCTAAGTAGTTTAGGAGATTCTGATAATGTTGTACTTCAGTATCTAGTAATCATGCATAACACACACACACACACACACACACACACACAAGCACACGCGCATGATATAAAGTGAGGGAGAGAAGCTGCCACCCAGGCACTTTCTTAGTAAAAGAATTACATCAATGGGTGTAAAAAAAAAAAAATCAGTGACAATTCAGAGAAATAAAGTTTTAAGCAGATGAGGTAAAGGATTTCTATAAACATCTTCAAGATAATATGAAAAAGACTATCATTAATTTGGAATTGACAAAGTTATACTCAAGGTTATAAAGTGACTGATGAAATAATCATATATGGAATAAAACAAATTATCAATACAGGTAGAAATTGATAAAAGTAGCTAGCCTTTCTAGATTCTTATTTTAAACTGGGTACCATTCCTAGTTACTTTTCTACATTAATTTATAAGTCCTCCTAACAGCCCTGTAAGACTAATTGCAGTATTATTCCTATTTTGCATAATGGAGACTCTGAGGCCCCAGGGAGTCACATGATTTGCTCACAGTGGGAAGCTAGAAAGTCCTAAGGCTGCAAGGTCTAAATCAGGGAGCACGAGTTCTGGAGGTCCTGCAAGTGCGTGCACATGCAAACAGACCTAGGAAACCGAGGCAAGGCATGGTAGCCAATAGCTTACGACAGAAGAAACCCAATGTATGAAAGCTCTGAAACAGACCCCAGACACGGGCAGCCTGAGCAAGCATCTGAAGCAGAAGCCAAGCCTTGATATTTCACCTGACCCACTACCTCCTGTTCTCCCCATCCTGAAACACTAAACTGCCACTTCTAGTATCAATGACATAGAGCTTGCATTGGATCATCTATACACACAACTTTATACTAAAAGTCTTTCAGTATGAAGAGTAACAGAAGAGCCTTTTTGCTTCCCTGCAATCTCATGTTGGCCTCATATCAAGACACAGTTTTTCATTTTAAGTCAAAGAATCTCACTGTGCTGCCTAGTTCAAGCAACCCTTCTGCACTCTTCTGCTGTGGCCTCCCAAGTGACTGGGACCCCAGGTGGTGCCACAATGTCATACCTATTCTTATATCATGAACCTAGAGAAAAGATTAACTATATTCAAACTAGTTAGTAGTTGCTATCTATAGTAAGTTTGTTCCAAAACCTGGTAGATAACAAAACTATAGATGCTCATGTCTTCTATATTTCACATATGAAATGCACATACTCCGGTCCACATTTTATTTCATCTTTGATTACATATAACAGTAGAATGTGGTCGCTATACCAGAATAAAACCAAAAGAGAAATTTTACATGTTTAGTACATGTAAAATTTTTCTTCAAACATTTTTGATTCAAGCTTAGCTGAAGCCAGTTAGTTAATAGGAAGCGGGAGAGGGTGGGGTGGTGAGCAGGGGGAAGGGGAGGGAACAGGGGATTGTTTTAGTTTTGAGGGGTTTTTTTTCTTATTTTATTTTATTTTTATTTTTCCTTTTGGAGGAGAACCTAGGAAAGGATATATTGTAAATAAAGAAAACATCTAATAAAAAAATAAAATAAATAAAAGGATGCAAAATCTGCAGTACAGAGGTCACCTTATGTTTCTCCCAAGCATGACAAAAGGCTGATGACGTCTCCTTGTATTATGCATATTTCACCCAGGATATGTTCTCAAGGACTCAGTCTGCTCAGGTCTAGTGCCTACCAGGAATGCAGTTTGATTTCCACTTCACACAGACTTCAATAGGACATCCCTAGGTGCTATGGCTTCTGATGTTGTGTCTTGCGCATACTGGCCTAGGTTTTGCGCATACTGGCCTAGTAAGAACTGGTTTACTACTTTAAGAAAGATCCGATTTGTCTGTGTATCTTTGTTTGACTGTGATATTTTCCTTTCAAACCAGTATGCACATCTTCCTTAAAACAAGACATTGTACACAAAAAAAAATCACAGCACTCAGAAAACATGTTGACTCTTGCCTGTGAGGACTCCTCATGGTTTCTCTGCTTACAGCCTAAGAGAGACATTTTCTCACTCTCATCATTCCTTCCTTGGTATCATTGTAGTAGCTATTAAACCATTCCTCTTCTTTCTCAAACCAAAAGAAATCCACCCAAAAGTACTAAAAAGTCGACCAACTGAACGTCACATAATTAACAACAGGTTACCAGCTGTGCTGTACAGCAGCAATAAAATCCAACAGAATCAGAATGTAGAAAAAAGAAAGTCATAAAACTACACACTATGGGGACTGGAGAGATACATCAGCGGTTAAGAGCACTGGCTTCTCTTCCAGAGGTCAAGGTCTTGAGTTCAATTCCCAGCAACCACATGATGGCTCACAACCATCTGTAAAGGAATCTGATGCCCTCTTCTGGCATATCTGAAGACAGTAAGAGTGTATATATATATATTATTTATTAATGTATACATATATATAGTAAATAAGTCTTTTTTAAAAAAATTACACACTATGGACTAGACAAAAACATAATCTGATAAAATAAAATATTTAGAGAACATCAAAGAATCAACCAATAGAAATATTGAAATGGCAGGATATAAAATGAACACAGAAACTCAAGTTTTTATAAACACAAATATTAAATACTCGAAGGAAATGAAGGTAAAGAAAACTCTATAACAGAAACAGCATACTGAAAGTATAATTGTATAATAGTAGTGACACCTCAAGTTACTAGGGTAAAGATAAACACCTTAATAAATTCTGCTTAGACAATTAAGTAGCTATTTGAGACAGTCTAAATCATAGCTATAACTCACACTATATAAAAGAACAAACTCCAAATACATTAGGGATCTAAATTAAAAAGAATAAATCTACAAAAATACTCAAAGAAAACAAAATTCTACTATAAATGTTAAGTGGGAAAACACTTTTCAATATGACTCCAAATACAAAAGTATCAGCTGATGACTATGATGACACAGAAACTAAAAGTAAAACTTACACATGATAGTGAATAAGTAAAGACAAGCTAAGAGAAGCAGGTACAAATATCTATCAAAGCAAGGAGAAATCATGGATGATTTCAGAGAATCTCTAAAGAATAGAACCATAAGGGAGATAGTTACTTATCGAGGCAGTGAGAAGGCGGGATAGCATCACTTGCATTTGAAGGAATAAACTACCCACTATCACAGAAGGCCAAAATAGAGCCCTAGTAAGTAAAGAAGTAAGTACCCTGTGAATGGCCTCATGTGCTCATCAAGAGAAATAAGGATGAAGAGGCAGACTGGAAGCAAAGACCCATCCCAAGCCAGTCCAATGCTGGGCAGTAGACAATCACAAGCCAATCAGAACATTTCCATAGATTATGACACTGTCAAACCTATGTGGTAGAAAGGTAACACTGAGAAATATGGATGTGGTCCTAGAAAGAAAGATCCTAACAGCCCTGTTACCTGCCTAGTATTCATGTGTTTGAAGAAAGGCAAATGCCTACATGTTTTATTCAAAAGCACATGCTAAATGTCCAGGTAAAAACAACAAAAAGCTGACTATATACAAAGGATTTACAAGATCCCATATGGAAAAACTATCATAACCAAGACTGTAGGAAGAATTTAAAGTCAATTCTCCTCCCCTCATAAAACATTCATGGTCAATCCACCCTGCACGGCTCCACAGCCGTAAGTGCCCACTAGGGCTCACCCCAAATGTAAACCAGGCACTAAGTGCAAGCTGATTATAAGAAGATGGAAATCGTTAAATAACCAGTGAGCAGACGTATTTCAGACAGGTGGACCCTCTTATAAACCCAGAAATGCCTAAGATACAGCAATGCTTTCCTTTGTGTTTGGGTTACTCAAAACCATGACTGTATATTATAATGAGGTTCATACTGCTTATGGAGGCCAGGATGAAGAAGCAGGCTCAATCATCACTAACAACTGGAAGAAGTCTGAAGTGGCTTTGGCTTAAAATCTCATGATTTTAAGTGCCCCAGGAACTGTGCCACCTTGCTTAAATTCCAAATCCAATGAAATGGGAATCACTGCATTGCCTGAAATAGTATATTTTATCTATAAAAAAAATTAAGACACTTTCACAATGCAAAAGTATTTGCACCTAACAAAATGGCTTCCCTTCCAGCAAATCCAAATAGTGCAGAAGGCAAGTTTTAAAATGCAGTCTTCTGCTGCTGCAAGAAGCATTGGGGTGATTGAGGATATCATTATGAGAACTTAAAGACCTTCATAAACTTTTTGGATGTCCCTGACAGAAGACACTTTCACTTACTGGTGACAGCATAAATATGCTGGGCAAAAACACAGTGCAGAAAAAACAGGACGACCTAGGCAATCGCATGAGCACTTACTTTCCAGCCCAACCCCCTTCCCCTTCCTACACTTGCTAAAGACACAGAGTAAGTCAGCTTTAGTGAACTGCCTTCACTGTTAGAGTTCTAGACCCCCAACTACAGGTCTTAGTCCTAACACACAATAAGTATGGAATGAATGAGTCACAGCCTCAATTATGTAAACTTTAAAACCTTTACACATTAACAATGTTGAAATCTTTTTAAAACATAAAATAGCAATTATTTTCTACTTATAGGAATTTCTTTGTGAAGCCAATTACAAAAATTTATACCTAAAGCAAATGTTCCAGACTAAAGAAAGAAGTGAAGAGGATATACTACTTACATCTGGTTTAGAATGCTGAAATATCTTCAAGGGAAGTTTCAAGTCTCCTTTAGCTAAAGTTACTAGATATTCTCTTAGTAGCTCATTGGCTGCACCAGCAGACTGTTTCTCACAGCGGTGGAGAAAGGGAACCATCCACTGGTAAGCACTGGTCACATAATTGTCCTCAGAACACTGTAAGCATAATTAACCACAGAAATTCAATATGGTACTTCAGCAGACAAGTCAGACTAATGTTAAGCCATGGAAGCCCCATACTTTCTAAAGCACCACCGCTCCCTGCTCACTTTAGGCCTAACCACTGGTAGCAGAAGAATGTGTTACCTTCTCCTGAGGTTGGTAGGCTACAGTAGCTATAAGTCTGCATCCTACCTCTGTAGACTGAAACTGGCTTAGAGTCCCACAGGCCCAAGAACAACCCAAGAAGACATACATGTTATAGCCACTACTCAGCTACAAGGCCCTCCAACCAGAGAGCATCTGTGCAGAGAAAGCCAAAACAAGAGCTTGTGAAGAGCTGAGAGAGACATTTGGGACCAAGTACAAAAGAGTTAAGGAATGAGAACATGTAGATGCTGAGACGTATGAGTAGATGGGCTAGAGAGAAGAGCCACTGAGAATACAATCAGACTAACAAAAGCCCAAGTTTTTTCATATTCATTGTTTCCCCTTCGTGACATGCATTGCTTTATCCATCAACTCTAAAAACTACAGTATCACTTCTCATAATTACACCAGAATGAGGACCTACAACTACTAGCTAGCTAGCTAGCTCTTTTTGAGATACAGTCTTTCTACATAGCTACATAATGCTGGCTAGAACTCTTTATGTAGGCCAGGCTGGCCTCAAACTCACAGAGAACTACATTCCTCTCTCTTTCTCCCGAGTGTTGGGAGTAAAGGCCTGCTCATCTACACTTGACATAAAATCTACAACTCTTAACAAGGGTATCATGCAATACAAACCAAGTCTCAATGAATGGCTGCTAAGGAAAAGAAATTATTGAGAAAAAGGACAATATGGCAGATGGAAATGAGGCGACACAGACAGAGGCAGAAAAGAAGGAAAGAAACGGGGAGCAGAAAAGTTGAATCAAAGATAAAGAAAAAGCAAGGTATAAAACCACCAACAGTTTTGTATCCCTGCTATAATTTACCCAGACATGTTACTTTGAAAAGCAGAGAAACTACCCCTTTACTACACTGCCCTGATTCGAGGCCATTTCCTCCTTGACTTGTGACACAGCAGTAGAAACCCACAGGATGCTCAGAAGGGGATTCAGATGACACCCACATGCTCCATCAGTAATCTTAGTTTTTCAATATCTTTCATCTGCTGCAGGTCTTTCAGAGTGAGGGTGAAGTCACAGCCTGCTTCATAAACCAGTGTTTCCAGCGTCACCAAATCATCACAGAGAGTCAGCAAGCCAGGAATATGGCGCTCCACTCCAAGGCGAACAAGTGACAAGGCGCAGTCCACCTGAAATTGGAAAGGAATAGTAAGCTCCTGACTAAGTCAAGGTGAAAGCCTCCAATGAAGAATCAAATATATACCTGTCTCTATGTAATTTCATAGTCAAGATGCATCTTACTACAAAGTATTAGAGTTCTTTATCAAACATATCAACACCAAACTTCTTTAAAATGTATCAGACAGCAAGATGTCCTGATGGCAGAGATATGAAGGGAAAGAGAGTCATCGTAATTCTTACAACAAAATTACAGAATACCAAATGCAGAGGGAAATGGGGCATGTACAGCAGTGAGAACGCCTAATTAATTGTTACTTTCTCTGCAGCACTGTGCCTCCAAAATAAAGCTTTGCTCCACAGGCTTTCCTGATCAGTGCCAAGCCATCTGCAGCCACTCAATAAATATTTATTTCTTAGCTAAAACAAAGAACAACATTTCCTTTACTTTCACAGTAGACTGACATTTATCTTCTATTCCCTGATCAAATTTACGAACTACTATCCTCCAGTTGCAGAAAAAGCAGCAGCTGTAGCTACACCATCCTTCATCTCCTATTCCTAGTATACAATTCACAAAGAGCCCAGGAGGAGTTAATGCCAATCTAGGTATCAGAAATACAAAGAGCAGGCAGATGACGTCTCTGTCAAAGAGTAAGAATACAGGAACTGACACCTGACTGAAAGTTTCCACCGAAGCATGTGCTGTGTGACTTCTTCCAGGGAAACATAACAAACATCCCAACAGTCCAGACAGGGCACTGATGACAGAACACAGAAGGATTCTACCTATATCAAGCTTAGCAAACCAATGATTTTAACTGGAGCCCTTTACAAGAAAATGAGTAATTTAGAGCAACTACAGCAAAATGTCTCGTGTTTCTAGCTTATGTGGAAATGTCTGTAGATTATATAACGTCATAGAAGGGCTGGGCCAGGAGGAAGCCTCTTCTCTTCCACAAAGACACGTGAGTGGGATCACCTCTAAGGACTCATGTAGAGAACTGTAACGGCTCTCATTTGATCGTGGCACTAACCATGCCATACCCAAATGACAGACTTCTGCAGGAGCATGCCATAAATTCAGGGCCACTCAATACTGACTGAAAGATGAATTACTGAGAATGACAGTTCAAAAACAGACTGAGAGCAGACTGAGCATTCAAGAGAGCTGCATCTCTCTGGGATGATGAACCCTACCAGAAACACCCTGCTCACTCACTTCCTGGCGTATTTGCTTGTTCGCAGTGAGTAAATATTGAACATTCCCTGTGTGCTAGACAAAAGCAAAATGACATTGTAACTACAGAGACACGAGACAATGAACACAGCAGATCATAACAAGACATGGAATTTGGTAGGAACACATGAGTCGCACGGTTGAAAAGGAGGATTCTAGAGTCATCTCCTGGCTTCTCCTCTCAGTGAGAGGGTAAGGACAAGAGAAGATTCGAAAGCAGTAAGTAAATTCCGCACTGCACATGTGTGCAGCTCACGCAGTATGTCTGTGCAGTAAGCCCAGCAGAAAGTCTAAATCCAAGAAACCAAAACCGCCCATGAGAGAAATGTACGTGGCTTCAGTGGACATTTAGAAACATAAATCATGGAGCAATATTTGAGAAGATCTGAATGGGCCACATGTGTAGCCAAGATTAGTGTCTACAGAAGAGCCTGAGGAATAATGATAGGGGCAAAGCCACAAGCAAGACCCACAGGAGCACGCTAACATGAACAGTCATGACAAGCACAAGAAAAGCCTGAGCTGGATCAGAGCCCAGGAGGAAGAGATGTCTGCAAAGAAAATAGTAAACAGGGCCAATGGAAAAGGATAAAAGGGGGCCACTGGCTTCACTAAGCATAGCTTCCAGACAGTCCCGGGTACATCCAGATGGACAAATAAGGAAGAAGCAAAACCTGAGACTTCAACTCCAAAGGCTGAGTGACTAACCCTTGGCCAGCTACCGGGGAAACAGGAAGTGTAACAAAAGCCTAGAAGAGGACAGCTCCACTCTACATGCTACCTGCATACAAGTGAAGGAACTGAGCATCCTGTCCCAAAGGGACATGGAAGGGAGATGAAAGATGGGAGATGGGAGAACAGCAGACCCAGTGAAGGAGAAGTTAAAGGTATGAGGAGAAGGAATGCCTTAAATACATGGGAAGTATTTAAGAAGTGCAGAATCCAAAGCACAGGAGAAGAAATGACAAGTAGCTACAAACACAAAGAGAGTGGGCCCCCTTCCTCTGGGAAAAGCCAGAAAAGGTTCTCATGGAGGGAAGTTCTCAGAATAAGACACAAAGCAAAATCCTTTTCTGAAAGTGGCGAGGGTAACAACAGGGTAAAAGGAAAATAGAGAAGAAGAAGAGAAAACAAAGGAAAAACACAGCAGCACAAAAAGGCCGCCAAAGCCCCACAGCTGGACTGGCAGACAGGTAAGGAAGAGAGGCAAGGAGTGAGCTCCACAGAGAGCTACAAGCACATCAAAGGAAGAAGGTATGACAGGGCAGAGCACCAGCAAAACCAGGACCTGCAGGGACTGCAGAAGTACCTGAGGCAAAAATTCACAACTCAAAGTGCATTTCTATCTTCCTAACAATTTAAAACAGGAGCACCAGCCATTTGTGTTGCTGTCTTCCCAAGTGTTTACTGATGTAAACATATTTAAAGTCAACCTACAAAATGTGAAAGTCAAGCAGACACCAGTGAAACTAACAGGACGCTCAACAAGCTGGCACCTTCGTGGCGTCAAATTCACCACCATAAACATTTCCTACACCAAAAAACAGGTTTTGCTGAAGGCATTTAGAGGCTCTAAGGAAAAAGAAGTCCCACATCAATTAAACCTCTAAAAATAAGGAAGATAAAAATCAATGTCAGCAGATATCACTTTAATTGCATCAAGACATGAAATCTCAGTACCTTTCACGAAGCCAAAAAAATTAAAAACCATTATGAGTGTTTGTAAATAAGGAAGAGACACAACAGGCCATAAGGCAACTGAATACAAAGTGCTAGAGCCCCTTCACTTTATCTTCATACCTAGTTTCAAGGGAAGTTACGATGTCTAAGAAGCAGTCCTATCTCTTGACAGAGCAGCTTCAGATTCATAGTAAAAATAGGCAGAAAACAGAGTTTCCACATATCGGGTAAAACTGCCCCACAGAGGAGGGTAATGAGTCTCTATTACTGAAGACTCCACTCACATCAGACACAGGTCCTAGAGGCCCCTGAGCTAGACCTGACCTGAGAGCCTCCTTCTGGAGGGCTAGTTTTCATAGCAGCAGAAGGCACCATGCAAGCTTCCACGGAGGGAAGCACCCAGCATCCTACCCAGCTCTAACACTCATGAACCGCAAGAGCCAGCGTGACACAGTAACACTAAGGGTACAGTAGTGGCACACATACTTTGGAATAACCAAGAGCTTCTAACTGGAATGAAGACTCACTCGACAAGAAGGAAATCCAACTTAGGACTGGAAACCTAGCCAAGTACTCAGTGCTAGTGAAATTGCAGACCTTGGAGGAGAACCTACAACTGGCCCTTTTCTACACCAGCATAACCCCAAAAAACAATTTATCCTAGCGTGACAGATAAATGTAGTCCTCACTCTCATCGAGGAAACTTCGCCCTGCAACAGATGGAGGTCACTATGGAAACCCACAACTGATGAGAATGCAGAGCTGGGAAGTCAGGCAGAAGCCTAAGGAAACACAAGGCACTTGGAACAGAGTTCCTGAAAAGGCAAAATCACAATCACCTGTGTTTGTGTCCTGTAATGGAGACTAACCAAGCTTTTCTTTCTATGTTAATACAGTCCCTTAAATTAACATGGTTATACATCCACTAAAGTGCCGAGAAAATCAGAAACAATATATAATATAGTTTGCAGTTCACATTTTAAAGGTGATTCTGAACAACTTTTCTTGCATGTACTTGCTTTATAAAAATCCAAAAATTATAAAAGTCTTCAGGCAAAGGTCAAATGAACAAAAGCACTAAGGAATATTCCTTTCACCCTTAAAAAGTACACCTGAGACTTCAGGCGTGGCTTTCATGTACAGAAGGAGGACCGGCTCCTGAAGAGCCGACACCGACGACACCACTGAGAGCAGTGCTCCCTCCTCTCACCTGCCCAGCATGGTGCTCTATGTCCTCTGCTCTGCTCTGATACCAGGCCATCACCTTCTCCACAGTAAGCTGCGGTGTCCTGTACTGCAGGAGCTCAGGCTGCGCAGCATACAGGAACTCACTGTCATCCTGGAGGCCGGGCTCCACCACCATTCTACAAATCATGATGGGAACAATTAATAGCTGTCCGGAAGGCTACAGAAAATGAGAAATGAGATGAGAAAAGAGCAAGTTACAGAGATTGGGTATCTGTGGGAGGGGGTTCTTTCTCATGTACACATGCAAACTTGCAGGTTAATGAGACATTTGAGGAAATTTAACATTTTTCCACTGGTTTTCCTGACTTCAACATTCTGAATGGAAAATAAATCAAAACTACTATGGCATGACTCAGTCTGATAGGTAGTAACAAAGGCTGGAGAGCTTTTACAGAACGCACACAGCTGGCTGCTTCTGCCAGCCCACCCATTCAATGCATGTACACAAGCCAAGAAGTTACGGGTAGAACTGTCCTGGAAGGATTCCAGTTGGAATTGAAATTAAGAAATCTTGTTTTCAGTTTTCATGGAAATAAGAAATGCACTTCATTTGTGTTGATCACGCACTTGTATCAGGCCCCGGCAAGGCAGCACTGCACTGCTCTTACACAGCACAGGCCTCCTGATGGCATCCCGTCAGCTGCGAGGATGAGACATCCTAGACAAGCCTACACAAGGATCACAGATTATAAGAACTGTTTACCCGGGGAAGCATGGGTGGCTGCCTTCCAAGGTGAAGATTAACAAAAGCATAAAAATTAACTCTAGCTTCTGAAATGACCCTCTAGGTCACTCAAGTGAGCTGATAGAACAGCACAGACAACGGGTTAGTGTGAGCACTAAACAGAGAGCACGGAGCTCAAAACCAAATCTGAACAAATCCATCAGTAAAGGCTCTGAAACTTGTGTAGACTGTTTTAAAATGCCCCTTTTATTCATTAAAATAAAGGGGATAATATTATGCAAAATGCAGAAATCAGGTCCTTAATTTTATTTACAGTCACTATGTTTTGTTGAGATTTTTAACAGCTGAGTATCTGCTCAGGCCCAGAGCCCATGTGCTGCAAATACCTGAGACCACTTCCTATGCATATGTGCCAGAGCTCCATCCACAGAAGTGTCCTTTACTCAGCCCCTCTCCTGGTGTGATTAACACACTTGCCAGAGATTCCTCCCCAGTACTGCACACAAAGCCACCCCGCCCACCCTGCAATTTATTAAATATTCCTCATTTCTGCCAGACAAATATAGGCAATAGCAACACTGAGTCCCTGTGATGCTCTTTCTGGCCCTCCCTTGTCTCCTCTCACACTCTTTGATAAGAATGCACTGCATTCTCCAGGAAGTACATGTGCTCTAGAGCCTGGCTTCTTCTCACCTTTTTAGATGCTCCTTTTCAATACTCCTTGCTAAAACATCCAGCTCTCTGAAACACTAAACACAGGCACTCCCAGCTCTCTACTTAGTGTGGAATGTCTGTCTCTGTCTCTCTCTGTCTCTCTGTTTCTCTCTCTCTCTCTCTCTCTCTCTCTCTCTCTCTCTCTCTCTCTCTCTCCCCCCTCTCTCTCTTTCCCTCCCTTCCCTCTCCCTTTTCTCTCTCTCCCTTCCACTCCCCTCCCCTTCAACACCATAACATGCATATTCCAGGTCATTCTGATTTTGAATTTCTTTCATGAAATAGGGTCGTTCTCTTTAAAAGAACATATTCTTAATATTCTAGAATCTCAGGGTGAAATGCTTTAAAGAACATTTCAGGGGCTGGCGAGATGGCTCAGCAGATAAGAGCACTGATTGCTCTTCCAAAGGTCCTGAGTTCAAATCCCAGCAACCACATGGTGGCTCACAACCACCCATATTGAGAGCTGATGCCCTCTTCTGGTGTATCTGAAGACAGCAACAGTGTACTTATAATAAATAAATCTTTGGGCCAGAGTGAGCAGGGACTGAGAAAGGGGGGCCAGCCGGAATAAGCATGGCCAACCAGACAGAGTGAGATTGACCGGAGTGAGCAGAGGTCCTCAAAATTCAATTCCCAACAACTACATGAAGGCTCACAACCATCTGTACAGCTATAATGTACTCATATACATAAAATAAATAAATCTTTTTGAAAAAGGAACATTTCTATCTGAAAATTCAAACCCTTCAAATTCTAATTATTCTTAAATGTGT
>JADRCD010171459.1:0-14297 GCA_019843815.1 Montemys delectorum
TTTGCCCTCCTGAGCAGCGGTCTCTTAGTTGCCTTTAATAGCAAACTGTGCCTTGGGTTATGAGAGTCCATCCTCTTTCCTGACTTTGCCACTTGTTCCTCAGTGGTTCTTGTTTTCTGTTTCCACTGCCAAACAGCATCCTTCAACCAAAGCCCTTTATCCTCTGGCGCTCTGCGCTTGCCTACTGTACCCTCCCCTTTCCTTGCATCTCAGCTCAGATGTCATTCCCTCTGTGGGTCCAGTGCCCATCCTGGAAGTGCATTCATCACCCTGTCCCCATATAGGTCTATTTGCTCTGTAGTGAGGATGGTACATCTGGCCAGTTTGCTTGTTTGTGTTACACTCTGTGTCTTCCCTTAGCATGTAGATACCAGTAAGGAGGAAGTCCCTGACTGCAATCCTGTGTTTGTATTCCATCCATAAGCTGTACCAGATGTGTACACATGGAAAATATGTCTTGGCTGAAGGATGAATAAATGAATGAATGGTACTCATTAGATGCCAGGTATCATGCCTGGTACTGCCTATGCACCATCCTATTTGTTCTTTGTCCCAGATGGAGGGGAGGGGAATTCTAATTGTGATCCTTCCTTCTAAGTTTGGAAATAAGGGCTGGGTTGAGGACTGCAGAACCCAGGGCTGTCTATTCTCAGCCTTGGGAACAAGTTCTTCCAACTCAACTCTGTTTCAGCTTTTCCTTATGCAGCAAGAGGTATGTGGTTAGTGCAGGAGAGGAGAGATGGCTCTCAGGACCCTACCTTGTCATCATTTAATCTTGATCTCTAGTCTACAAACGTAGCAGTACAGGCTTGCCATCATGGAAGGCTTAACTCTGTCTTCTTCACACTACACCTGTCCTTTTCTGAGAGAGTAGCAAATGGTGAGGGATTGTGTGACCACTAAGCACAGCTGTTTACACTTTCTAGCAGGATTATTATTATTATTATTATTATTATTATTATTATTATTTAGTATTACTTTGTTTGCCACATACCCTAGCAGACTAGCTCTGAGTCTTACACAAATGCTCTCCAGAAGTGTGGCACCATGTCTATACTTCTACAATCTAGAAGTCCTAGGAGGTGTGGATCACCTAGCCAGAGGAGCCAGGGCTTCTGCGCAGGAACTCATATACTTTGGCCTTGTCTTAGACAGGGTTACTGTTGCTGTGTTAAAACATCATGGACCAGAGAAACTTGGGGAGGAAAGAAAGGCTTTATTTGACTTAGACTTCCACACCACAGTTCATCAATGAAGGAAGTCAGGACAGGATCCTGGTGGCAAGAGCTGATGCAGAGGTCATAGTGGGATGCTGCTTACTGGCTTGCTAACTATGGCTTACTCACTGTGCTTTCTAATAGAGCCCAGGGCCACTAGCCCAGGGATGGCACTACCCATAATAGACTGGGCCCTCCTACATCAATAATTAATTAAGGAAACACTTTACAGCCAGATCATATGGAGGCATTTACTTAATTAAGGTTTCCTCCTTTTAGATGACTCTAGCCTGCGTCAGGTTAATATAAACTAGCAAGCAAAAGCCTGGAAGAAAGATAGCACCAGGAGATGTCCAAATTGTCACAGAATAGGTAGCAAGGGCGAACCTGGGCATAAGAACACAGTGTCAAGCTCCTGGGTAGTGACTTTCTCTCGTGATCCACATTGCGGCCTTTGGATATGATTTCTGACACACACACACACACACACACACACACACACCCTTTAATAAGTGGTTCAACTGTAGATTACTGATAATTATGTTTTCCCTGAAACCCTGTTCACGGGATTGCATGAGGGCACATGTGTAACTGCTGTTGGACAAATGGGCTTTTTTTCCCCTCTTATGTCCAAAATACTTTCCAAGGCTGGGATTAAATGGATAATAATTGAAAGTACACATACTTAGATTTTATTCCATGGGCCAGTGTCTACCTCTGTCACTTGCTGGCTTTGTGATTCTGGATACATTTCTTAATATCACTGAGCTTTGCTTTCCCCATTGCATAAACAAATGAACATTACAGGTGCAGAGTTGTCAAAGATGCCTCTGTTGGTCAGAACTGACCAAAAGCCAGAAGACATTTCAGAAGGTAGCAAGCCTAAAGGATGCTATATAGGCAGGCTTTGGAGACATACAAGAGTCCCTGGTCAGGTGACTCTGCCTCTAGAGAGAGAGGCTATGTTGTACTGAGGATATAGGAGACTTTGTGCTGAATTGCCACCTTCTAGCTGTGTGAGCCTTGGGGAGCTCCTGCCTGCTGCATACCCTTCTTTGTGTATCTGTAATTAAGGGCATCTACCTCATAAAGTTGTGGTGAGAATGCAATTAAATATGTTAATTATTTTGACATGCTTTTCAACAGTGTATGCTGAGCAGCAGGTCATCTACATATTTTTTCTAATCCTGCAAATAGTTCTGTCTCCCAGTTGAATAGTGCAGAATCCAGAAATAGCCCACACAGCATGCCTCATATTGAATCTAGACATATGACCACCCCATCCCTGGGAAGCTATTAGGGATGCAGTGCTTATTAATGTTATTTCTGATGTTGTTGTATATGATACAGTATTTGCTCCCTTTGTAAAATAGGAGAGAAAACACAGCCCCTAGATGACACATCTGGAGCAGTGGCAGAACTGGACTGGGTGTCTATAGGTGTCTGAATCATCCTTCCCTCCTCCACCCTTTCTCTTGCCTATTCAGAATACCATCATCTTCCTGTGGTTATCTGTCACCAGCGGTGCCTTCCACCCAGATGGATGAATGAGAAGCAAATGCTTTGTCTTGTTCCTAGCCAGGTACCAGCTGTATGCCTGGCTTCCATTGTTTCTGCCAATAGCTCCTCCTCTCCCTGCCCAGGAGCTGTCATTGACACTACAGGGATCTAGATTCAAGGTGGTGTTTAAATACAGGTACTCCTCCTACCTGATGAGCTTACCAACTTTTCTTAGGTATTTGTTGTGTAATAGGAGCCAATTTTACTTAGAGTGGTGATGTGTATTCAGTCGTGGGTCAGGCAACTGGCACACAATGGGCTCACAATGACTGCCAATCTACTCTTTTATAAACTGGAAAAAAATTGGATGGAACCAAAAGGTAGTATGACTGTGTGTCCTACAGAGAGATCCAAGAGTGTGCCATCATAAAGCACAGGATGTCAGAAGCTTTCTCCATCCATAACATGCAAAAATATGGGCTTTTTGTCTATAAAGTAAATTGAGGGCAAGTAAGTTCAAGTGATTTTTCAGAAGGACTGAAGTAGGTGTCTAATGTTACCCCTTGGGCCAGTGCCTCTGACTAGCTCTTTGCATGATGGAGCCTGATCTATGTAAAGACACAAGTGACCTTGTGTTCTTCTCAGAAGCATCAGGCATTTGCTCTAAATCTAGAGTGCTATGGATGAGTATCAGTATATAGATAACAAACAAGTCCTAAGAGAGCAGGGATTTTGCAGTCACTCTTATCAGTTCTTAGGTTTGTAGGAAGAAAATGTAACCAGCTTGGAACTTATTAAGTGTATCTTTTGATTCCTTAGCTCTTGTCTCTGCTTAACTCCAGAAATACTGTTCAAGTGGATCTTTAGGGATCATCAGATAAATCCATGTATATGGGGTAATGCAGGGACTCTGCTCTGTCAGTAACTCCTCTCACAGGGGAATAATGCATTAGTTCCCATTACCTATTACTTCTCCTTACCACATCCAGAAACTCAAACTTTCAGAGAGTTCTCTGCCCCAACTTCTTAGTGAAGCTCAGAAGAAGTGGGTTTCTGCAAGTTTGGATGCATTCAGTTACAAAGGGAGAGAAACTCAACTCTCAACTCTAGTGATATAAGCAATAACAGATTATTCACACTGTGTGTGTGAGTGCGTGCGCATGTGTGTGTGTGTGTGTGTGTGTGTGTGTGTGTGTGTGTGTGTTTGAGAACA
Source organism: Montemys delectorum (assembly GCA_019843815.1). Taxonomy (NCBI): domain Eukaryota; kingdom Metazoa; phylum Chordata; class Mammalia; order Rodentia; family Muridae; genus Montemys; species Montemys delectorum. The sequence continues at coordinate 3,931 of JADRCD010171459.1, forward strand.
CTCTCATTTCTATAGCCAAAAGAAGTAAACAGTGGGAATTATGTTGCTGGCTGATAGTGACTGTTATACCCCCAAACCAGGAACTTTGGAGCCTGTGATATGATCACATTAACTCACCAAAATCATGGTGAACAGGGTACCTCAAAAACTGCAGCCTACCAACCACATTTCTCTCTCAGTTCAGGTTGTTTCTGTTTAGCCTAAAGCAGAGGCCTGGGCACAGTGGAGACAGTGGCCATATGCACTTGAACTGAGATCCAGCTACCCACTGGGGGGATACACCCCTAATGGTGACTTGAGTATTATGCACTAGCTCTGGAACTTAGTCTCTCTCAGAAGGGGTACTTCTCCAGGTAAGAATGAATAGGAACACCCAAGCCCATGAGCATCTTAAGGCAAGGCTGTGATATATTCTTCTATCCATCCCTGTGTCCTTTGAACAAGGTGGGCATTTAGAACATATCTAGAAAAAAATAGAACATATCTAGAGCTCAGTCCACATTTCAGTTGAACAAATAGTGAATATGGAAATAAATGGGCCATTGCACAAGATGATGGAGATATCTTTCTGCAGAGAACTGGAAGATGGCTGAGCTGGGCTTGTGGTACCATGCATACCTACCTGAAAGCAGACCATGTTACCTACTTTTTTGTGTCACTGTGGCCTGACATGGGAAGCAATTTTCAGACAGAAATGGTTATTTTAGTTTGGGATTTCAAAAGGTTTTAGTCCATCATAGGAAGACATGGTGGAGTAACTCAGTTTATGACAATAGGAGCCTGTGGCAGAAGCTGCTCATGTCACAGCCTTAGGAAATAGAGACAGTAATTTTATTCTGGTATAACCTTTCAAGCCCCCCACACCTGTCAGTAAGACACTTCTGCTAGGTGGGCGTATGCACCCAAAGTTGCCAGGCTCTCTCAAAACAGTGTCACTAGCAAGAGAGTGGGGGGAGTCAAAAATGTGAAACAAGGGGTACATGTCAGAATCAACCATGATATGGGTGAACTCCAAGGCCGCTAGCATTGTTGGGAAGACTTGCTGGGGAGTTATTTGTGGAACCTTCTGTCATCGGTGCTATGAATTGTCCTGTAGGCCTATTGCATGGAGGAGGTTTAGCAAGGATGTATGATGAAGGCCTTTGGCAGTCTGCAGTTCTTTCAGGAATGATTTCTTAAAGCAGTGTGGGTATCTCCCCAAACAAGACAGCCAGTCTCTCTGTCTGGTGATCTTTACATTGGCCTTGCCATCTGAGTCTTCAAACAAGGTCCTTCCCTTCTTCCCATGAGATATAAACAGATATGATTCAGTTACTCAGGTTGCTCTGGGCTCTATCCCCCATCCTCCAGAGTTTTGCTCACCATCCTAGACAGAGCCTTTTGAGTCAACTTCATTTACAGTGTAGACTCATTCCAATGACTTGCCACCCCAAACTTGTCTTTCTGGAGGACTGCCAGAGTCGAAGCAATTGTTCACCACCTCCCAGCTGCAGACTCTCCTGGGCGGAGCTGTTTAAATATTGCCCGGTGCCTTGTTTCTTCCCTCAGATTTAGCCTCGCCAGACAGCCTGGTGCTGCTTCCAAAATAATGTTTTCCATGGGGTTGTGAGACATGTTGGTGCCTTCTAGGATTAACACTAAAACCCATCCTTGAAAGTAGGACACTTTTACTCATTCTCTTTACTGCTGTGGGTTAACAGGACCCAAGAGCCCTACACTCAAATATTAGTGACCCCAAATAGGAAAGTGACCAGCTGCTACTCATATGGGATGGTGGTAAAGGCTGATGATTAAAATAATAATACATGATAGCTAGATTGCTTCCTGGGCAGGGCTGGGTCACAGGGAGGTTAGCAGGTGTCTTGGGGGCTCACTTTAGGACAGTGTCTCTTTACTCCAGCCCAGTTCCCAAGATAGCCCTGTAAGTGTGTTTTGGGGATGGGTCTCTCCTTCCAAGATGTTTGCATCGTGGTAGACTTAATGGCCTCTCGCTGGTGGATGAGTTCTGCAGTCAGCACTAGAACCAGGCACTTGAAAACACAGAGCTAAGGTTCCTTCTGGCCCACTCAGAGAGACGTAGAGTTCCTTTGCCTTTCAACTTCATTTTAAGGTTGAAGACTTGTGAAGGCTTCAAGGTAAGACATCTGTACAGTGTAGTGTAATAACTTTCTTAGTTAGATGAATTACTCCATGGTTTTTGTCTGAGTTCTTTTACTTCTTCTGGTCTTTAAATTCATAGGACTTGCTGCTGAAGCACCATAAACTGGCTCAAGTGGTACTTGTCTTGTGTTCCCACCCTCTGGCACACAATTCCCATTGGCTGAATGACTCGCTGACCTAGCCTTTTCATATATGCGTTTATACCCCCATAAATTGGTTTTCCTCAGCCTATGTCTCTCTTGGTTCTCTTATCTGTTGGGCTCAATCACATCATTCCTTAAAAGTTACTACTTCCTTGATCATTTTGTATAACATGTTTTGATAATATTCACAATCAGCCTGAACTCCTTCCAGATCCACTAGCCTTCCCTACCAACCCAAATTTGTGTGCTCTTAAAAACAACAACAACAACAACAACAACAACAACAAAACAACAACAAAGCAACGCAAAGCAGAACCAAACCAAACAAATCAAACCAAAGAACACCTATCAAGTCCAATTTGTGCTGCCCATATATTCTTGAGTGTCTAGCCTTTCACCGGAGAGTGGTCTACTTCCCAGGGGGTGTACCCTATTAAAGAGAGCTGACTCTTTCCTAGAAGCTATCAAATTCCAGTATCATCTCAGCAAGAGGTGGGACTTTGTGCCAGTCTCTCCTCTCCATGCTGGGGATTTGGTCTGGCTTGAACTTGCACAGGTTTTGTGCATGCTGTCACAACTGTTCTGCATTCACATAGTCAGCTGCCCAATGAGTTTAGATGTAAACACTGTTTACATGTAATTGTCCACCACCCTTGGCCCTTAAAATCTTTCTTCTCTTTTGCAATGATCCCTGAACCTTGGGAGGAGGGTGTGTGATCTAGTTTTTCCATTTAGGGCTGAGGAATTCACAATTTCATCTCTGTACGTTAACCAGTTGTTAATTGCCTCTGTGTTAATTGCTTTCTACTACGAATAGAACAGATGTGTTAATCTATGAGTTTTATTGTAAGTCATTGGAAGTCTTATTTAATACTATTTTCATTTGACAGAATAATAGTGGTTGGTTTTCCTCTAAGGCCTATGACCTGTTTGTTCATAAGTTCTTGAATCACTATAGTGTCCGGTATGGGGTTCATCTTATGGAGTGTAATTAAATCCAATAAGAAAGCACTTGGTTTCTCCATAAGGTTCCTGCTGCTATTGTATCACTGGACATGCCTTGCTAACACAGACATTGTTGTAGCTTACAGGGTCAACAGCTTGGCAAGATTTGTTTCCATTTTTTTTCCTCTGACAGTATACAGGTTACTTTCCAGTGCTATAAAAGGTAGCCAGTAGAAATGAAGTTTCCAGATCAGCACCAGCTTGATATCTTGATGTTCTTTTTTTTTTTTTAAGATATTTTCTTTATTTACATGTAAATTTCTCCTTTCCCAGTTTCCCCTCCAAAAACAAACAAACAAACAAACAAACAAACAAACAAAAACAACAAGAACAAACCCCTGTTGCCTCCCCCCTCCCCATGCCTGCCACCCCATCCTCTCCCACTTATTGGCCCTGGCATTCCCCTACACTGGGACACAAAACCTTCACAAGGCCGAGGTCCTCTCCTCCTATTGATGATCGAATTTGCAATCCTCTACTATACACATGCTGCCAGAACATTCAATCCCATGACGTATAGTCCTTGGTTGGTAGTTGGGTCCCTGGGAGCTCTGAGGGTACTAGTTAGTTCATATTGTTGTTCGTCCTAAGGGGCTGCAAACCCTTCATTCAGCTCCATAGATCCTTTCTCTAAATTCTTCATTGGGGACCCTGTACTCAGTTCAATGGATGGCTGTGAGCCTCTACATGTGTATTAGTCAGGTATTGTCAGAGCCTCTCAGGAGATAGATGATATCTTGATATTCTATGACTCAAGTATCTTTAGCAAAAGGTTCGTCAAGTTTTGGGGGAGAAAAAAAAGCATTTATATTAGCATGGATGTTTAGGGGATCTATGTAATTCCACTGGACAACAACTCCCAGACACCACCCATTGTGGCACTAGGCTATTTTATCTTTTAGCCTGTGGTATAGAACCTAAACATTGACATTTTTTCTAGCAGGACTCCATATTAACTCTCTCTCTCTATCCAGATATGTACATATATCTAATATCTATCTATCTATCTATCTATCTATCTATCTATCTATCCTATCTATCTACCTATAATCTATCTATTTATCTACCCATATACATAACACAGACACACATGTTTCCATGTGACTTTTTAAAGGTCTTTATTCTTATCCCTCCCTGTATTCTCTCCTCTTTTACCCTACCCTCCCATCCTCAATACCAATGCAATCCCTCTTGTTCCATTAATCGCCGTTAAGCCTTTATATCATTGATCATTTCTGCATTTATTGTTCCTTTTAGAGGAACTTTTGGGTAGGCTAGCAGGTGCACCTGTGGCCTGAGTCTCCTACCACTGTTCTGGTGTCCCTGACCCCTGGTTTTGTGTTGCTAATATTGATTTGCATGTGTCTTCCATTGATATATAAAGTTGTGAGTTCAGTGGAGTGTGGGCAATGCCATGATCATGTCATGCTGTAGTATGATATTTAGACTCAATGCTTAACAATGATATCATTGCACAAAAGGGGTAAAGAATAGGGGGTGCCCAGCACCTTCCTTGTCCACCTCTGTACTGTAGGTAGAGTGGGACTTGTTACTCTCACAGTCCACAGGGAGACAGTAGGCATGTTTCCTTATCTGTCTGTTTCCTTTTGCTTTTTTTCAGATGTGCTCTGCCCTAGTGTCAGGGTAGAAGGAGATCGGTTTAAACACACCAATGGAGGAACCAAGGAAATCACAGGTAAGAGAGACTCCAGTACACAGGGTTGCTTTCATGTGTAGCTTACAGATATAAGGCTGGCCTCCTTGACTCTTTTTATTCTCATATGTCACCATTGTCCTGGTGGAATGGTTTAAACCATGCAGGTGGCAATGATCCCCCAGCAGTGAGGAACTGTATGCAGTATTCCCGTTGGCAGGATGGGATCATCTAAAAGTGTTCATTCCAATGAGTACAGCAACAGGAGTTGGTGAATAAGCCAATAATGACAAATATTAAGCAGATGAATGAATAAGCAGAGGGACTTCAGAGAAGAGTGGGATGGATCAGCATTATAAATGGATGGGAAACTCAGCAGATGGGAAAGCAGACATGTGACTGAAGACCCAAGGCAGAGAGAAGCATATAGGAGTTATTCAAATGCCATCTCCAACAATGCCAGGCAGAAGGGCCATGGTAGCTTGTGGGGTTTGGGGAGCTGATGTCTGCATTGCTCTGACTGTGTTTGTGTTGTGCATTGGTTACTTTTCCTGTGGCCATAAGTCCCATTTAGCACTTGCAGTGTGTGGACTGTTTGCTTCTCCTCTGCTTTTCTCACCAAGATCTGTCCCCTGGCTCTAGGTCCTTTTCTCCTTCATTCCTCCTCCATCTTCCTTGGGTTCAATTCCAGCCATGTGCATAGCTCCCTTCCTGGGCAGCCAGCACCTGAGGTCTAGACTAGGTATGATTCAGACATATCCAGTTTGTCCTGTCTGGGTACACAGTGGATTGTAGCAATGCAACATCTGTATCTTTGAGCCTGAGGAGTTTTTAGAAGCTGCTATGCCTGTGTGTACAACAGGAAGAACATGCAGGGTAGCTATGCTCCTTGAAGCACCTCCCACCATGACAGCACAGAGCCAGGCCAGTACATGATCCTTAGGGTGACTTATAGGTATATAGCAGACCCGGGCTCCCAGGGCTTCCATGAAGGATCCAATACGATAGAGTGTGATAGCCTGTTGGGTAAACTAGCTGCATGCTTTAGTTGCCTTGATACCATCTTGCCCATCATGCAACTCCAGTTAAACTTCTGTTACTTTTGGAGGAAACCACAGCAGACAGAGCCATCCAATCTGTTCTTGCTGATTGGGCATATGACAGACAGTGATTACTCAAGGGTGCTGTCATTGCCACAGTTTCTTTGTCCAACTCACAAGATGAAGGTGACTTTTACTGTTTCCCTTTGATAGCTCAGATGCTTTGAAGTGAGCTTGTTTGTAGCTGAGCCACTCTGCCCAGGGAGGGAAAACACTGCAGAATTTGAATTAGACATTTCCACTTTGCGCTTCGGTGATCCTCAGTGGTGCGTGCTCTCAGATAGTTCATTATCCATTTCTACCAGGGGAGTGTGCCTATTCAGTTCTATGCAGGGCATTTTCCTTTGAAGTCCCTTTTCAAAGCCCATTCTTACCTGGCTGCACATGCCTCTACAACAGCATTTCCCAAGTAATTTCTTATTTGATGTGTATGCCCATGATGGGAGCGTTTATGATAATGGTGACATTGATAACATCAAGGGCAGCAGCCAGTACCACTTACTGAGAGCCCATGCATTTCCTTCCTTAACTAACATGGCAGGTGATATGCACATCGTACTTGCACAGTTGGGAAATCTGTGTGATGCGCAGTGATTACTCTAAGGTTCAGAGGGTAGCTGCTTCTATATTTTATTCCAAGCCAAGCACTCCAATCTGAAGGTATCAAAACTGTCTATTTCCTCTGCAAGGCACATGAGCTATTTGAAATGATGACCTGCTTCTCTCTGCACATTTGTCTATGTCCTCAGGGTATAGGGTAGGGCCTCTTGCATGTGGAAAGATTTTAATGTATTTTGAAGGGATGAATGAATAGACAGATGGAAAAGAATGAAAGAAAGAAAAGCTTAAAGTAAGTGAGAAAATGTGAATGAGTGGAAGGAGATTGGATGAATGGACAAAAGATAAAAAGATGGATGTGTTGAGAGAGGATAAGTATTTGAAGGAGGAAAGGGGGAACAGGGCGGAAGATGAAGGAAGAGAAGACCCCAGCACAAGGTGTGTAAGTCAGAGGAGCCTGACACCTTCCTGTCTTGCAAACTGAAGAGCATTCTGGTTTTGTTTCTTTTCTATTTCTTGCTGAGGGAGTCAGAAGGTGTGATGTGTGTATGCATGCATGTGTATGTGCTTGGATGTGTTCTGGATCTGGCTCATGTCTATATGTATGTGATTATTTATGTGACTGTGCAGACCTTTGAACGAGTGGCTTCATCTGTGGCATATGAGAAGGAACCTTCCGAGAATTGCTTTGGATACTTAGATAGATGTGAAATTCTCTGCTGTGAATCTTCTTCCCACTATCCCCAGCCAATAGAGTCCTGACGCCTCCTTCCCTGCCCTCTGTAAGCTCCCAGAAATGAGTTACAGTGTAGGGTAGGGGGCTGGGGGTAGCAACACAGATAATAGTTTCCTGTGTGTGCAGTTTTGCATACACAGATACCCTGCTTTTTCTCCAATGTAATTTAATAAGTACCAGCCTCAAAAAAAAAAAAAAAAAAAAGTGTCCCAGCTACATCGTGGCTGAAGAGGGAGTTATAGAGAGATTAGAGATTATCCTCCAGTTTGTCAGTTTCATTGTAATTGATAAATCAAAGATGCCTTTTTGGGAAAAAATACAGCTCTCAAAGTCTGCAGGCATTTTCTTAAATATCTGTCACATTTTAGGGATCATTCAGCCTGGGAAAGTGAGGATAAAAACAGAATAGACAAGAGATATTGAGGCATTATATTTTAGATCAGCCTGCTGCTTGTTAGACAGATGGCTGAAGATCAAATTTGTGATTTCTTTTGGACCTCAGCTTCCCCATCTGTATAATAGGGAATCTGAAGATTGTTCCTGAGAGCCCTCGGTTCTAATGACTTTTCTGCCAGTTCTTTGTCCCTGTAAGAGTTATACAACTTTCCTGAATAGTGGCCTAGGTTTCCCTTTGTGTGGTCAGCTGGGCAGTGATGAGGTATCACAAAGCCTGGGATGCTTCCAATTAAAGGACTGCTGTTCTATTTCAGGCTGCCTAGCCTTAGAGTCAGTTTACCTTAACTCAAGAGCTTTCTGGTTTCCTCTGGGCTGAGCCCTTGAGATTTTTGCTTGCTTGCTTGTTTTTGTTGCTGTTGTAGGTAATTCGGTACCCTTCCTCTGTAGTCACTTAGTTAATTGCTTGTTGTTGGAAGTTTATCTTGCTCAATTCTTTGACTTCATTGAAACCAATAAAGGTGGTTTTTTTCCTCTTTCTCTCTTTGTTTTCTTTTGAGACAGAGCCTCTTATCTCACACATAAGCTGATCGCAAAGTCAATCTTAGGTAATGGTTGGTATGAGGGAGTTCAGTAAAGAAACTGCAGAAATGCAACTCCATTGGGGGGGAGGTTTTTATTATGGATAAGAGAAAACATCCAGAGGCATCAGGAGGCATCAGGAACAGTTGAGAGCAGTGAGAGGACAATAGAGAATGTTGACTTATAAGGAGGATGAGTAGCTGGGGGCAGGGCCTGTGAGCTAGAGCAGTCTGGGAGTTTAGAGAAAAAAGCAGGATAAGAAGGGCCAGCAAGGACTTGCACATAACAAATACATGTGCATAGGGAAATGAGAGCCTGGATCCAGGCTAGCATGGACTTTGATATGTGGACTTTACTGTCAGTGGAGAGCCATATGTCTCCTTTGTCAGAGACAGGGGAAATGGCTCCTTTTAGTGGTCAAATAGCTTCTCTTACAAGTTCCTGATCAATAGTGGCTTTTATCTAACCCCTGGAAATTCATCTATAGTCCAGCTTGAGCTCATTTTTGGATATACGGACTGCCTGAGACCTAACAGTGGTGGCCTTGAATTTCCGGTTGCTTCCTGGTCCAAAGCCGTGTGTTCCAAGGGTAGAGTGTATTGTAGTAGTTATAGACCCTGACATTCAGAGCAGCAGTGAAGGCTGAGTGATCAAAGAATTCCTGGAGCTTCTGGGTTTCCAATCAAGACCAGGTCTAGGTATTTCTGAAGGCAGACACCCTCCTTCCCTTTAGGCCTCCCCCACTTGGCTCCTTAGTGTCAACTAGAAGCTTTTCTAGAGGTGCCATCCCTTCGCCATAAGCTCTAGGACCACCAATATACTGTGCAGAACACTTGAATTTGTCTTGTTCTTGACCTTGACCTGGGATGTTCTTGGCTCTTAAATTCCAGTGGAGCAACTGGTGTCTACATTCCCCAGTGCCTTATCCTGGGGCACTGGACTTGATGCTACATGGCTTATAGCTCGGCTGATCTTGTCTTCCCAATATGTGTTCTTCTATCTAAGTTCTCACCTTTTATGGGCAGGGTGGGCAGGTTAACTGTCTTTGGAAAGAGTGAACTAGCTATTTCATGTGTTTCTCCTATTCTTCCTCTGCCAAACTCACTCTAAACTTTCTGTTTGCACAGGTTTTGACTTGATGGATTTGTTCAATGTGAAGGAAATCTTGGGGAAGAGAGAAAACGGAGCCCAGAGTTCCTATGTACGGATGGGTTCCTTCCCTGTGGTGCAGAGAACTGAGTGAGTGGTCCTTTCTCCTTCCAGACTCTTTGGATGCTCTGGGAAGCAGGGTACAGCCAGCCACAGGAGACCACTCAGTACTAAGCTGATGGTAACACACTTCGTGGTGCCTGGCAAGATCACACTAAGTTGATGCAGTTTAGCTATGGGTCTGGGAATCTAAGCTTGTCCTTTGCAGTTCCATGATCACTGTGCCAATGATTTTCTGGTCATTTTGTGTCCAACCATTTGTGGATGCAGTTTTCTTTCAGCTCATGAAATGACAACCATTTTTTTTTTTTTTTATGATTATCACCACATAGCATCAGCCATTGCTTCACATAACAGATGTCTATCTCCTAGAATCATGTATTGGTTTTGGCCAGTGAAGACTCCGTTTTCATGTTGACTGGGTGCCTTGATCTTATATGTTACCAAATGCCTCATTTTTTTCTTCTGTTTCCATCTGAGATGAGTATCTCTGCCTTGTGTTGTTGAGAAGCTGAGAGAATTTTTTCCCCAGTATCTGATCCCACTTCATCTCCAGTGAAGGACTAAAAGTGATCCCACACAGTACTCTATGCTTACTGGGGACAGACATATGGTTTGAAAATTAAGATGATTCCGCATCATCATGTGATCCCTCCTCTATCTTGTAACTCTTTAATTGCTTGTTAATCTTCTTAAACTCAGAGGACAGGAAGGGTGGACTGGCCTCTGGAATCACTGTTGGAGTCTCATTGCTTGACCTAAGTGTCATTTGTTGGGTCCTGTATATTTAGAGCATTCCAGTCATGCCCTTCTACTGCCAGGCCTTT
>JADRCD010171460.1:5677-16181 GCA_019843815.1 Montemys delectorum
GTGTGTGTGTGTGTGTGTGTGTGTGTGTGTGTGTGTGTGTGTGTGTGGTGTTGGAGGAGCATGTACATATCAGTGCAGATGCCCTCAGATGCCAGAACATGGTTGTTGAATTCCCTGGAGCTGGAGTTTCATACAGGTAATTGACAGTCACACTGTGTAGGTGCTAGATACTAAGCTCAGGTCCTCTACAAGAGCAATGCATGCTCTTAACTGATGAGCCATCTTTCCAGCCCCCTTAAGTTGCTTCTTCACAGGTCCCAGGGTAAACACTGCACTGAGACCACACTGGCACTCCCATTTATAGGCATCTCTTGATCTTGGAAACTCCAGAGGGGAACTGCTCAGTGGCTGCTCCTCCATCCCTCCAGGAACCAGATATGTTTTTAATGTGTGATGGATTCACTGGGACACACTCCCTTCATAAACTGAGGGAGCATTTATATGTTATTAAGGTCACAGGTCACAACAACAAATAAAGAAACTCATTTGAGGTAGCTTCTGGAGTATAGACAGAGAAGGTGTCAGGAACTAAGCCTTGGGCCCCTCCAATATAAAGAGGCCACAGAGATGAGGAGGAACCAACAAAAGAGATCAGGAAAGAGAAACTAGTGATGTCCATGGACCAAGAGAGAGTAGCATTTCCCAGGAGAATAAAAAGCAAGGTGATCCTCTAACAGAAAGGAGAGAGGGGCACTGAAGGTCACAGAGAAGACGTGCTTTAGCAGAAATGTAATTTGTACATTTTTAAAAATGACAATGTCAGTTGGCTGGCTGACCCTGGCTAACCTGGAACTCACTACGTAGACCAACCAGGCTGGCCTCAAATGCATAAGATATACTTTCAAAGTTCTGGTGTACATATCTCTTTGTCTCAAAAGAAGAAATCCTTAGGAATGTAATTAATTTCTGAGTCAATGAGAACACACATTTTCGACCAGCATCACCACTGGAGGAGACTTATAGGTGGACCCAATGTCGGATGAGAGTCTGAGCTTGTGCTACACAAACATTGAATAAGAGACTCGACATGAGAACCTTGGGTTTGCAACCCTGTCTCATGTAGACTTAAGCCAGCTCCCTCACAAGTCAATAGGAGCCCACACTGGTCCTCACTCATGGGACACCAACCCTTAGAACAACCAAAGCTGAGGGAAGATGCCTTTGTTGTTTTGAAGGGACAAGAACAATGGCTCCTTCAGGTCTGTGTCAACTAGAATTTATTAGAATGTAGCCTCACTGGTTGAGATGGCAGGGTGGCACTTCCAGATGTGCTAGTGGTAGGTACCTGAGAACTTCCTGTGCTTTGTCCAGGAAGCCAGGACAGAGGAGTAATACTGAACTGCTAGGCCTTACAAGCTGAGCAGCATCACCCAGGTCCAGATCTGAGAGATTGTGCAGCCAATGATATGGAGGTGAACTACACTGATCTTCCTTAGATGCTATGTCATGTGGAAGAGGCCCAAAGCTGGTCCTGAGCAAAACTGAGCGTGACGGACCCAGCAGCTCTGAAGTGGAACAGGCTTAGAACAACCACTTCAAAAGTCTGCCTATTTTTGTCAAGTCAGATGGGACATGTTCTCATAGGAATGAAATCCAGACAGATGGAGAAAACTACCCAGGATACTCAGTGGGGTTGTTTGGGGGTTGTGTGACCTGGTGGCCTGATTAGCGCTGGCAATATCTAGCAATAGGGACCCTGTGGGGCTATAGTTTTCAATCACCCAGGTTTGGACAAATCCACCAAAATCTCCTAGTTGAAGACCAAACCCTCAATATTTCAGAGTCTAACTGGATTTGGAATGAGAATGAAGATCTTCAGCCTAGTTCCTTAAGATGGTTAGGGTGGCCTGAATCCAAGTTTATTGGAACTCTGATAAAGGGGAAAAAAGAGGGATGACAAGATTTAGACACAAACACCACAGAAGGAACACCTTGTGAAAACACAGAGACAGCTATTTACAAGCTGATAGGACCTGGAGCAAATTCTTCTCTCACAGCCCTCAGAAGGAACCAACCTAGCCAGATCCTCCTCTTGTACCTCCAACCACCAGAGCCATGGAAGTATCGATCCTTAAGTCTGGAGCTGCCTGTTTGACACTTCCAGAGGGCAGCTGAGCAAAGCACTGAAACAAGATTCCTATCCACGAACATGATGCTGAAGCTTCCCCCTCTGTCCACATGGAGAGGCTCAAAGCCCCGGGGGATCTGAGCAGAAAACATAGCCAACCCACAGTTGAAATAAGAACAGCAAGTCTTTGAAGAACTAACCCCTGGTTTGAAACTAATGCTGGAAAACAGCCTTTGTTACCAGTGAGTTTGATGGGCTTGTTGGACAGACACTTAAGAAAGGTGTTCAGGGAGTGGAGGAACAGAAGTGGGCCATGTCGCCTGGTAAGCTACCATGTCGCCACCTTTTCCTGGTCAAGGAGTTTCAGAAGATAATGGGGCTCTTCCTGTCACCACCCTAGACAAAGTGTCACAGAACCACCCTGACCCACTGCTTAGCTTGGCATGGTGAAAGTAGCCCAGATGAGGAGTCCAATAGCTGGGTTCTCCAGTGCACCAAGCACGGAATCCCATCACCATCTCTGAGTTTTGACATTGACTTCACATATATATTTCTGTCAAATGAGGTGATTTGTTACGGTGTCTCATATATCAAAGGGATTTTAGGGGACTTGTATCACAAATCATAATAAACCATCTACGCAAATGTAGAGAAACAGCAGTAAAGGAAAATGGAGATAGTTATACATCTGAATAGACAACATGAAATAAGTCCCAAATTTAGTTCTGAGCATCTTGGAGCCTAAGAAGAACAAAGAACAAAGTAAAGACAAGAGTTGACAGCAAGATGTGTTAATAGAACACTGTGATCTTTTAAAGTAAATCATCATACAATATTTAAATTTTTATTTCAGTGTGTTCATCCCAAACATGTTCTGCATTCAAATTTCTCATGTTTCTAGATGTTTCAGATTTCCCACATAAGCCCAGCTTCAAACTGATGAAGATACACATAATCCCTTCCTGATCCCAATCCCATTTCCTAGGCAAACCTCAAAGCTGTGCTCTCCTCTCTCCCTTTATAAAGGAAATACACTTTGTATCTCTTCTGATAGTAAAGCCAGCATTTGTTCCAGTCATACAGTGCATAAGATGTTGAGGAATATTTTTATAATAAAAATACCCACCGTCCTCCCTATCAGATGAAAGGCAAAACATTTCACCTAAGTGCATTCCAGCATTTCTCTGTCCTTTGAGTCTCCCATTGTTTCGTGGCCCACATATTTTAACTTGTCTCAACTGAAGGATATTTTGTTCCAGGAAAATGCCATGTCAAAGCATCTTGAATTACCAGCTCATCCACCTCTCCAAGGTTTGGAGCTCATTTCCCTTAAACCAGAAGTTGAGCAACCAAACCTTAGCTGCAATCTTCACCCTGCCTGCGTGAGTGAGCCTTCCCAGGGATGAGGCCCTGCACAGTGTGGCCATGGGTGCCACTTCTGCTAGTTTCCTCTGCAAGCCTTTGAGACTTCTTCCCTCTGAGATCTGATTTTCTCAGTGTCCCTAGAAGTTGTGTGGGATTGGAAAGTGTTGCTGAACATTACCACATTCAAAAATGGAAAAAGATGACTCGATCTGGATTTGTTTGAATTTCCTTTGACCTGTTCTGTTTTTCCCATTTGAAATTGTATCCACAGGACATTCATAAAAATGAACATTTTAATCCCACCTCAAGATAATGAGACCAGGGGAACTCTATGTGGAATTGTCCATCCGTTCTTATCCTATACATGAGGACATTAACTGTGTGGCAGGGAGAAAGTTGAGTGAAAAGATGTTGTAAAGAGAGGGGACTCACATTAGGACTGAAAACAGGAAGAATGTCCTCTCTGGGATTCTGCCAGGAAAGGTTGTCTCACTCCCCCCACCCCATGATACAGCCTGGTGGGAGATGCCAACGATGCCTGCTTCACCTTGTTCCCTGGGGAGACCAGTAGATACCTTTTGTTCTATTATTTTTGAGGGCCACCATTTTTTGCTTCATGCTGGACAGAGCAACCTGGTCTTCAGTCCTGCTTTCTTGTTAGTGAGGAAATTATTCTTCTTGGACCACCATGTATATCCCTGAAGCCACTGCCTGAGACTCATTGGCATTGCTGTACCAAGAGGAAGCATCTCTGGATAAAGTGGCTGTGATGCAAGCCACAGACTTCTTTATTTCCTATAATCCAACAACCAATGCACCCTGATATCAAACTCTCCAGGAAGAAGGTCATAGCAGATGATGACTCTCAGCCCCAGAAGGGCACAGAACTCTATGGCCATTTTGCCAAGAGCCTCTCAGCACCGACTAAGCTCTGTGACCACTGATGGAAAGTGAATCTTTCACAGAGCTCGGCCAAGATGCTCTAGTATGCATGCCACTCTGCCTAGTTGGAGCTACCCATGATGCAAAGTGAAGATGACCACTGCCAATCTCACTCTTGCTTGAACCTTGGCTGACCCTCATCAGTAGTTGGTTCAGCCATACTCTCATTATCAACAGCCTTCAGAAGAGTCTTTTTCTTTGCCCTCCTACATCACTGGTTTCTCCTGCATAAGCACCCTGGCTACTACCCAGCGTCCATGTCCAAGTGCCTGGAGCTCAGTATTCTTGCTGTTGGTCCAGGCTTAGGTCATAGTGGTATTTCCTGAAGTCATCTTTTATACCAGCCATATAGCAATGTCCATTGTCCCCTGCAAACCCATGTGACAGCTTCCTTCATCTCTGTACTAAGTGTTAATGGTTTGGTTTGCTGTTTGATATCTACATACATCCAGCCCTCCAGTCTAGACTTCTACAAATTTCCAGCTGGGCCTGACTACCTCAGAAATGGGCTTAGACCTGAAGATCATCACATGTACCAGTCAATATGTTTTTGACTGCCTAAAGCATTCTGGGACCAGTCAGTGTTATCACCGTGTAAGTTGAGGTGTGAGTAAGAAAGTGAGATTTTACATACCTGACATATTGCCCCCACCTCGAGGCAGGGGAAGCCCTGGCCCCAGCTTGTCATCTCTCAGAGAGTGTTGAAGCAGATAGGCCTGTGAACTGGAATACTAGCTCAGGTACATCCTAGTAACATGACTTGGGGCAAGTGAGTCACATTCTCTGGCCACACCAACCTCAGAGGGCTGTTGCTTGCTATACGTGCAGGGCCTGGCATCTAGTAGACCCTTAGATGTCACCATTCTCCCATCCCTGAGCTGTCCACTTGAAACTAGTTTGAACCTCTACAAAGAGACAAAAGGTATATAAACCCTGGCCCCTTGACACGACCTGCTAAAAGCATGAGGTGTTTTCTTCTGTTCCTAAGCCTTGTGTTCCCAAGAGCTTCGTCACTGACACGAGATTAAGTCACAAAACTAGACTGTAATTTTGGAAGTCACACAGACAAGCAATACATCATTAGCATCCAACCAGCTCCACCACAAATAACACCTCTGATGTGTGGGTTATCCTAGCTGTTGCCAGGGTTACGTCATAGAAGCTCAAAGGCCACTTCTGCTAAATGCATTTAACTGTTCACTCAAGCCTGCACGTACCTGATGGGATAAGACTTGACATCTGTTTCTGTGTCTGGCTGACCCTCTGTGTATTCAGCTTGGATCCAGGTTTACCTCTGCTCCACATGGAGATAAGTTGTTCATTTGAGAAACGTTCTGTCTTGTACTTGCCAGTGCCGGGTAGTCATGTGGCCCTTCCACCTGACCTCATGCTTTCTCTGAATCTCAGGCACTGAAGGCCATCACTCAAGGCCATCAGCCCTATCACAAGGCCAAGTTCATATGGGATGACAGAAGCAACAAGAGTGCCCACTTATTACAGACTGACACATCCAGAGCACCAAAAAGTCTTTAATTGGACTCCAAGAGGCTCAATAGCCTACGCTTGAAGTTGCCAGCCATCAGCCCACCAATGATAAGGGCGGGCTATTTATCTTTTAAAAGCAAGCTCATTATGAATGGATAACAGCTAAAATTTAGCATCCCCCTCATCCCAAAAAAACTATAAAAACCTGCTGTTACCATCCCTAAGCAAGCTGATTGGTCACTGCTATCTCCCTTTGGCCCAAGTCAGCTGGAATTGATATTTTAATAATGGAGACTTACCTGTCTTGGGTTGGTCTCCTTTCTACTATCCCCATACTAAGCTATCACTGGGGCAGCCAAGAAATTTCTGACCCAATGAACACATCAGTGTTGGTTCTGCCAACATGGATCTCATGGGGTTCTGAACCTCTGTACATAGAATGACATTGGCTCAGGGCCTGGCCTTATTACAGCCTTCTGTGGAAGGTAATATTTCATTTCCATCATGAGGACCTTGTGACCTGCCAGCATGAGCAAGGGCCCTGACCAGCCTCCCATCCTGATGTTCTTCCTTGGAGTCTCCAGCAGGAAGCTCAAAGCAGGACTCCTGTGCTGGCCAAGCTCCTGGCCCAGTACCTTCTGCCCATCTTCCACCTCTGCACCAACCAGGAATCAATCCCTAGGGAGAGTAAGGAGCTGGCAGTCAGAATGACACTGTGTCCTCTGAGCCAGATGCTCTACAGAGCTGCTACAGGGAACATAAAGGGAACAAATCCCCTCTTAGTAATATTTTAACTGGCTTATTTGTATCTCATGCCTCCCTATAAATTATGTCAGGAAGATTGTAATGTGGGAAACTGAAGGCAGAGATCAAGGCCAGGTAAAGGGGCATAAAACAAGCCTTGGGCTAAAAAAGACAGGCTGAGGAACTGAAGAGTTCTCATGTGTGGTGGGAGAGGACACACCCACCTAGTTGCTTACGTGGTCCTGAAACTAACACAGCACACAACCATCCCCTGAGGGACCAAGGAATGACCACTCAAGAAGCTCCCCCTTGGCCCCTTAGGAGGCAGCGTGTTCACAGACAGTGCAATGAAAGCAGCACCTCCCGGGCATTGCAACATAGCCCTGGCACCAGGTACCCAGCTCTGCTGCATTCCAGGGAAGACCTGAATTGCCATTTGAAGTTCTGACCCAACTATCAGGACCAACAGTCATGGCCCAGTTTCAATCATGACTATCGCCCACTGGCTGGCGCTCGACTGCTGTTACCCTAGATTCTGAATCTGGCCTCAAAGCGTCAGGTCTTCCTTGGCCTCCCTATCTTCCAGGCCCAAGTATCTGCCCATCCCCCAACCCCCTCTAGAAGAAAAAACATTTATCAATGAGATGCTGTGTAGCACAGAGATCACCTTTGCTCTCTGCAGCCAGGGACCTGAACTTGAATTCTGTCTGTCTTCTTACACAATATGTGACTTAGATCATTGTTCATATTGTGTCCACCTCAGCAAATATAGGCCAATGACATTGCTCGCCCACCACCCTGTTCTTCCATCAGGAGGAAATGGAAGAATGGGGCTGAGCATCATTGGTTTCCTGAGTTCCTACTGTGTGGCAGGCAGACTCCTGGGACATCAGAGCAACCATTGTAAAAAACAATACTTAGCAAGATATTGTCACCTTCCTTCTAGACTGTTCCACCTGAGCCTCCTCTAGACAGATAGCAGCTGTGAGCCACTGAAGCCCACACTTACTCTTGGCTCATCCAGATGGCTCTAGCCCAGCTCTCTCCTCCTCCTCTTTCTCTTCCTCTTCCTCCTCCTCCTCTCCCTTCTCTTCCTCCTCCTCCTCCTCCTCTTCCTCCTCCTCCTCCTCCTCTCTCCCTTGGTGCCACCTTTGTTAATAAGCTCACCTTCACCATCTTGAGAGATCACAATAACTTCCAAACTTGTCTCCTAGACCATGTTGCCTCTCCTTTTCTAGATGGCTGCCTCAGTGTGCTTTCTGGGGCATGAAAAGGACTAGCCACTATTTGGCTATATGTACACCTTCAGTTGTGCTAATGTCTCACGCCAACCGTTCCCTAATGGCCTTAGCTTCTTCCAACTAGAAGGAAGCTGGGCACCTGGGACCCTGTCCTCCCTCTACCTCCCAGTCCATCTGTCCCAAAGTCCACCTTTCACCTCCCTGGATGTAGATGCTCCCAAGGACTCTTAAACTGTTCCTACCTGTGAGCAGTCTTCGACTCCCCAGTATAAGCCACATACTCCCCTGTGGGAAAATTAAGCATTGGGCCAACATGACGTGTCCTATGTGCAGCCTTCCTTCTGTTTGTCTTGGATAAAGAATGTGTGTAGCTCAGGAAAAACCTGAAGAAATTCTGGGTTCTCATACTCAATGGCCTCGAATCTTCAGCTTCTTCATTTGATTTTTAAGGCCTTCCCTCTGAGCAGCACAGTTGCCCTGTAGCTGTAAAATGCACCTGTTGTTCGGGACACTGCTACTGTTTTCAGCATCTGAGTTCAACCTTTCCAGCTATTTGAGAAGAGAAAAGTTTTACTCAAGACCACATAAACTAACTGTACTTTTTGGCAACTTTATTGGGCTCTTACACCTACCATCCTTCCCCACCCCGTTCCCTTCTAAGCCTTCAACACTAGGTGGGAGAGAAAGGTTAGAGGGAAAGCTGAGCATAGAAGACTACTTCCTGCCGGTTAGGAGCATCAAGTTGCTTGAGGAAAGGCCAGTCTTTGTCGTCGGGATATCAGCAACAAGCAACCAATAATCTATCAAACAGCAGCAGTAGTGAGGACAGCAGCTGCTGCAACCTCTCAGGGCTCTCAAGAGTCCTCGGAATTCCATTGTGAAGTAGCTTCAGCTGGCAGAATCACTCCCCTACCAGAGCACAGGACAAATCACCGTCAGCTGCTGTGGACAGTCTGATGCAGCCCCATATCCCACACCTGGGTTATGGTTAAAACAAAAACATATTCACATAACATATCTGGGTTTCTTAAGAAAGAAACAAACATTCTCACTACGCCATTCTATCCAGCTGCTTTCCTCACTCAAAACAAACGAGGAAACCAGGACAGGGAAACTACCTGGGTCACAGGAAAATTGAGCTACCCACCCACGGTGACAAGTTGATCAGCAATTTTGCAAGTCTTTCTCTAGCTTACACTAATTCATGTCATGTCCTGTGACATAAGTGGCGGTTGAGGGACACCCTAATGACAAATGTCATTAGTCTGTGAACCAACAAAACTTACAGAGTATCAGGGAGAATCAAGCCAACCCAGGGCAGGTACTGTAACAGAGAGAAGGGCATTTCTAGCAGGGGCTTCACCCTCATCATAGTTCTAAGATCTAAAAGATGTGGTCATGGGAGACTTCATACACAAAACCTGGAATGATGGGACCTGAACATTGAAGCTGACAGTGGAGAGTAAAATATATGACAGGCTGTATTCTGATTAGGGTTTATCCTGCGGTCAATGAGAATCACTAGCTGATTTTTGACATTGGGGGAGAGGGTAATGGTGGTGATAGATCAAGTGACATGACTACTTCCAAGCTCTGACAAACGACCTGTGTATAGAGCAAAGCAGAGATGAGACCACAGGGTATCTGGGGCAGGATCACCTCATCTTCAAGTCTGCTCACGAAGTCCTCTCAAAGAATGTCTGCTCCACTCTAGTGATCAGAAGACATGGTAAAGAAGAGAGGAGAGGGATCAGAAAGAAGAGGGATAAGAAGGAGGGAAGAGGGAGAAGATAGGAGGAGGAGGGGAGGAGAAGAGGAGGGGAGGAGGGGAGAAGGGAGAAGGAATTATTTAACAAGAAGAAACAGCAGAGCAGAAGGCGAGAATGAGAAGAGGAAGAGGAGAGAGGTCAATACTGTGGTTAGTCAAAATGGCAGACACAACTGTTGTAGGGCACTTCCTCTTTTCATATTAACTGATTTCTTGGATGCTCTTTAGCATTCTAGACATTCAGTAAGGTATCAGGTAAATAAGTGTGGTTTTTGTTTTGTTTTGTTTGTTTATCAAAATTGGAGCTTCCCACTTGCATTTTAATAAATTATCTATCTATTCTTTGACATTTTCATACTTGTGATGTGTCTTGATCTATGCACCACTAACTTCCTCCCTTCATTTCCCCATAACACCTCCCCTCCCCATTCATTCACATTCTGCACCCCCTGCATGTGTGTGTGTGTCTCTGTGTGTGTGTAAAATCCAGTGAACCAGTTAGTGCTGCCTGTTGAAATGTTGACCAATCTTGTTGGCTTGATCTCATGAAGGTATTCATAACTGCAGTGAGTTCATGACCCACTTGGAATTACTTACATTACTTAAAAATGCTATCTGGGCAACTTGAAATGGACAACCAAACTACAACTTTAAGGAAATGTAACAAGCATAACAATTCAGAAACCCATGGCCCGAGATGCAGATACCACAGTATGCTGACTTACCTAGGGTCAATAGATGCTGGACTCATGTTCACAAGGCGCCAGTTCAACTATCTTAGCAAATGACTGGGCATGTGTTGGGATAGGGAACTGATGTCCTTCCTGGCTTCCTGGAAATGCCAAGATGTGTGTGTGTGTGTGTGTGTGTGTGTGTGTGTGTGTGTGTATG